>BOSO01036260.1:0-21443 GCA_018403395.1 Gorsachius goisagi | reverse complement strand
GGAGGGGGGGGAGTGAGCGAGCAGCTGTGTGGTGCTTAGCTGCCAGCCAGGTTAAACCACGACACTGACATGCTGGTTCTCAGTGCTGCTGGTGGGGTCTGCTATGAGCTAAACATAACACATGAGCTACCTTGTTTTCAGCTGCTATACTGAATTAAAGGGGCCTAAAAATATATTGGATAATTGGATTGAAGCCAAAGAACATGTCCCAACTAATACAAAGGCAGCTGCTCAGAAAGATGGGTCTCCCTCCCATGTGCCACTCTTTCCCTTGGCTCAACTTGAAAATATCAAGTAAAGCACTAAGCCTATCTCCCGCTGTTTCAAGCTTTCATGAGCTAGAAAGCAAACACCAAAGAAAAACTACCTCCTTTGCAGGACAACAGCTCACTTCGGGAAAGTCAGAATCCAGCTTTTGTGCATGATGGGTGACTGGTAAGTAAAGATGACAAAGTTTTCATACAATGTTGGAACTACAGAAGTCACTCCTGTGAGAAAGACATTGCCATGAAACTGTACTCTTTTTGATACAAAACTCATCTCTTCTCAGCACTGGTCCCAAAACACAATATGGACCCTTGAGAAACACTGATCCCCATCCAAACAACCTAATCTGTTCCTCCCCTATTAGCAACCTATTATGTTCCTCCTTCACAGAAGTTGTTGGATATGATGCACTGGTTTATCAAACTTGGTTGCTGCAGTTTTTATTTGGTATGGTATTTTGATCATCATATGCTACTTCTTGATTGCAGACAGAACCCACTTGGAGATCAGTGTGCAATAGGCTGTTCTTGCCCGAGAATATTAATGTATTTCTCCATTGGTGTTCATGCTGCTATTTGTTCCTTGCTGGACATTTTCACACGCTTCACAAAAGGCATCTGACTGTGTAATGGGGTGGTTTTATCAGAACGAATGCAAATTACTATTTTCAACACATTTTTGATTCTCATCTTAGTGTCAAATGCTGCTTCTCTGTTGCCACTCTTCGTAAGACTTTATTTGGACCTTAGAAGTGAGGCTTCACAGTATTCATTCTGAGTAAAGCTTGCATTCACTGTCTAGATTGTTGGAAGATGTTGGATTTCAGCATGGCCTTTATGTTAAGCAAATTCAGATTCCTGCAGAAGACAGATGTTTGGAATTCTTGAACAACTGTGTCTCGCCTAATAATACACTGAAGAATCAAGTTGGAAACGAAGGCACTGTCTGCATGATATCCTGCTACTGCCACTTCTTTCCAATAAAACGAAACAGAGAAAATACAGAAGAAGAAAGCAAAATGCATTTATCATCTAAAGCAACTTTGGCTCCGTTCATGAATCACATCTTAAGGTATTTCTTTTTACAGGAATTGGGCACACTTAATAGAAATGAAAACCCAGAACAGCAACTGGATTAATCGGGAATAGGCCCTTCCAGCCCGAGAATTGAGCTGATAAAACATCTCCTTCAAGCCTCAGTTTATATTAGCACAAGAGAACTACTTCTAATTTTACCAGGCTAATGATAAAATTAGATACCACCAACTAGTTCACCTATGCAGTTCTGGTGAATCTGGGATGCTTTACCAGAACAGAATGGTTACAAGGAATTCTTACCAATCTCACACAGAGAAGTTTAGCACAGATACAGAACCACCAGCATGGAATCTAGGAAGTAATTGTTTATTTAAGGCATCCTCGACAGACAGTATTGAAGTCTCCTATAGAATTCAGGTTAAACCCTGTGCAACTGGTTATCTTTTTTGTATTACACAAAAACAGTTCTCAGGATACTGGCTGTAACTGATACATGTAACTGTTCAGTATGGAGTTCTTTTGAGTACCCATCCTTCAGAAGCCTGTGAGATCTTTAAACATAAGGTTTGTTTTCATGGTGGTTACAATGGGATTTGTTTCAGCATAACTTACATTTCATCTCACGACAATATACATTTTTAGTGTGATGTGTATTTCTCTTAGGGCGTTCAGTCAAGAAAAACAATTTTTTTAAACAAAAATATTGTTATCTTTAAGTACAAAATGAATACAAACCCATGTATTTTCTTTCAAATTGTAAACTTGTGAAAGCATTAGTCTAAGCACATTTTCACATTTATTTGGGCTAAGAGTAGCCGGTTATCAGCCAGTATTTCACAGCTGTGCAACATAGTTCCATACCACAACCCAGTTCTGTATGGTTCTTGTGATCTAGTATACACAATTAAACCTTTTCAAAAAAACAGCCAGAAGTTTTAAAAACCATGGACATACAATTTTTGCTGGTGTTGCTGAATAACTAGTTGGCCATCAACTAGTTAGTTGGCAGCTTCAAGTTTATCCATACATCCACGATACCAAGCTACAAAAAACTGAGACACCTGCAAGGAAATACTCCAAGCATTTATATCGGTACAACAAGTTTCAGTGTAAAATGTCAGGAATATGATTGCTATTTTGTCAAAAAAATCAGGGGTTCTTTTTGGTTTGGGGTTGTTTTTTTTCTTCTTCTCTGTTGATGAAAATACTCATTTTAGCTTTCAAGGTACAGCACATTCACTATAAAGTTGGATTCAAAACTGAGGAGTTCAAATGGTTTTGGTGACTACCATGGAAATGTGACTAGACAGGCACAAGAAATTTCTTGGGTACTTTTTCTTTTCTCTAAGCACAGCACTGGTGACAGTTTTTCTAAATTTAGGTATGTACCTGGAACTAAAACTTTGTCTTTTCAAATCAGATCTCCCTCCACATTCTCCCTCCTTGGCATCCCTGCACAAAGATTAACCTACTTCCTCTTGCTGAAGAATACTCTTCAAAGCAATACTCTCTGAAGACAAATAATCTAATTCTACAGAAATAGTTTGATTTATTCTAAAAATTGGCACATCATTGAAAGATTCCTCTGAAAAGATTGTGTTCTTAAGAAATATAACATCCCTAAAATGTCAAAGTTCTCAGTTCTGAAGTGTATGCCACTTAGAACTGCTCCCCATCACGTGCAAAAAAGATGCAATGAGCAGGAAGCATCAGATTTCAGCAAACACTAATAAATAGTCCCAGTGCTTCTGATATTATAGAATCATAGTGTCACTTAGGTTGGAAAAGACCTTTAAGACCAAGTCCAACCGTTAACCTAACACTGCTAAGTCCACCACTAAACCAGCTCCCGAAGCACCCCGTCTACCCGTCTTTTAAATACTTCCAGGGATGGGGACTCAACCACTTCCCTGGGCACCCCATTCCAATGCTTGAAAACCCTTTCAGTGGAGAGATTCTTCCTAATGTCCAATCTAAACCTCTCCTGGCATAACTTGAGGCTGTTTTGTCTCATCCTCTCATTTGTCACTTGGGAGAAGACACCAACAGCCACCTTGCTCCAGCCTCCTGTCAGACAGTTGTAGAGGGCAATAAGGTCTCCCCTCAGCCTCCTCTTCTCCAGGCTAAGCAACCCCAGTTCCCTCAGCCGCTCCTCATAAGACTTGTGCTCCAGACCCCTCACCAGCTTTGTTGCTCTCCTCTGGACATGTTCCAGTGCCTCAATGTCTTTCTTGTAATGAGGGGCCCAAAACTGAGCACACTATTTGAGGTGCAGCCTCCCCAGTGCTGAGTACAAGGGGATGATCACTGCCCTAGGCCTGCTAGCCGTACTATTGCTGATAAAAGGCAGGATGCTGTTGGCCCTCTTGGCCACCTGGGCGCACTGCCAGTTCCTATTCAGGATATTCATATCCTGGTCTGTTTCCTCTCCACCGCACTGTATTTCCAGTAGACATCTGGCAAGTTGAAGTCCTCCATGAGAACAAGGGCTAGCGATTGTGAGACTTCTCCCAGCTGCTTACAGAATGTTTTGTCTGCCTCTTCATCCTGGTTGAGCAGTCTATAACAGGCTCCCACCATGTTGGTTGCCTTGTTGGCCTTCCCCAATTCTTACCAATAAACACTCAACTCTGTCATCACCATCATCAAGCTCTAGACAGTCAGAACACACCCTAACATACAGGACTACCCCATTGCCTCTCCTTCCTTGCCTGTCCCTTCTGATGAGTTTATGGCCATCCATTGCAGGACTCCAGTTGTGTGAGTCATCGCACCATGTTTCTGTGATGGCAACTGTATGGTAAGTTTTCCTGCTGCACAATGGATTCCAGCTCCTCCTGCCCACTGCCTATGCTGTGTGCATTGGTGTAGATGCAGTTCAGTTGAGCTATTGATCTATATGCCATCTTTTTGGGGGGAGAAGCCCCAATTCCTACGTGACCATTCTCAGGTGCCTCCATGGTTTCTAACACATTCATAGCCCTCACACCTTTGCTGTCGCATGGATCTCCATCCCCTACCTCCACTGAGACAGCAGACTGAAGGACCTTGCTAGCATTGTTCCCCAATGGGCTTATACCTAGTGAGCCTAGTTTTATACCTTTCCCTCTTCAAATCTAGTTTAAAGCTCTTTCAATGAGCCTGGCTATCTCCTATGCAAAGATCCTTTTCCCCCTTCAAGACAGGTGTACCCTGTCTGTCACCAGCAGGCCTGTCGTCATGTAAACTGACCCATGATCAAAGAAACCTAAAATTCTGCTAGCGACACCAGGCTTCTTCCCCAGTAGCACCAGAGGCAATTGCTACAAACTAGTGCTGGTATTTATTAGCAGAAGGCATAACAGGGCTGAACTCATGAGAAACAAGGTAAATGTACTGTCCAGTAGTCTTTTTTAAAGTTTGGCTTTGAAAAGAAAAAAAATGCATATGCTTGGATAAAAGTGCAGGTGGAGAGGTCTAGTCCCAGTCAAACTGAAAAGAACTACAACCCACATGTAAATCACCTGTGTAACATGAAAAACAGCTATATATCAAATACTTGCAAATGAAGTGTCAAAGTAAGCCAACAACAAGAATATTGAAATGTTTCTACTTGTCAACTGCAAAGATTTTTAAAAGTGCCAGATGAATTATCTTATTTTACTATATTATCTCTTTATTTTAAAAAATAGAAAAATATGAAAAATAGTTACTTAAGTAACCCAAGAAAAACTAGACCAGTGCAATGTGAATTACAACAGTAATTCAGTTACTTTTCTAGTTGAAGGCATTCGCTTGGTACATTTTCAAGGTTTTAGAGTGCAATGTGATTAAGCCTTACTCATGTGATGGCTTTCTTATTTGGGACACGCTGCTGTGAACACTTGGCAGTGCAAATCCATGCTATCCAAATGAAACTTAAGAATTCGGGGGGGCAGGGTAGAAAGAGGCGAAACAAGTGATAGAAAAAATAGCAAAGCTGATTGTCACACTTCAAAACTATCTTTTTAGAATATAAGCATTTAAAGTTGTCATAAATACAAAATTTAGTAAACTTAAAGCCACTATAAAAATCTGTAGTTTTTAACTTACAAATCCAACATGTACATTTAGACATCTGAACAGTAGCTTACAAAACACATTCCAAAGGCGAACAATACCACAGTAGTATACAGCCCTGCTCTCTCCTCACAAACATTTCTTTAAACGAATTTCTCAGCCAGCCTAATCTGAAATACAAACATCTTCAGAGGTTACGGCCGGCAAGGATTTTAAGCCACTTATTCTGTTTTCTTTGCCTGTCTTTTCTTAGCACCATCACGGTGCTGTTCAGAAGACCGGTCACAGACTGAAGAGCCATTGGAAGATGCAGCACCTTCACCCTTCACTTTGGGTGGTGTCTTTTGCAAGCCAAAGAACATATGGCCTAATGCAGCCTCAAAGGGAGCAAATGGAGAAGTCGCAGATCTCGTCAGCATCATTGTTACCTATGAAGAACAAGGATCAAGTCACAATAAAGTTTTAATGACTTCACAGCAATTGAAAACACATTCAAAGCTGAATGGATGTATGGCATTTCTAACTTTCTACACAAGCATGAGGCCATGCCACCAAGTTCATTTTAGCTTGAATTGATCAAAGACCTACACTCTTCACACTGCTATACAGAAACAATGGGCACAAAAAACTTTCTATGTAAGTTTACTAAAATCATCCTAAGAGTAAACCACACATAATGTCATACAACTGAGGAGAAGAACAACTTTTATGTGTGAGTTTTGTACCTTTTTCAGCTGAAAAACTGTAAACAGAGTGGCTACTTCCATTTAAATTGAAAGAACGCAATGTGTAAGCACCTAAATATGTATGCACAGACAGACTTCAGTTAGAATTCCAGCCAGCCATACTGATTCCATAAAGTTGTGAGATTTCAGTGGAAATTCCTTAGAATGCATAACTTGGAATAAGGATAGAAAAAACTGTTTTGTAGATCCAGATACTGGACAAGTTTATATTGCAAGTTTCTACAGTTTTCAAAGATGTGAAAAGTTTCTAAAACAAGACACTAGTACAGGACTATGCCAGATCCACAACTGTTGCTTTATTAGTTAAGCTTTTTTTGAGATTATGGACATACAAGCCTGGCATATCAACTACTGGGTGCAAAAATTCCTGATTTTTTTCTTTTTCCCGCCCGCCCATTGAACAATTTCAGGAACAGTATAGGTCTTCTGTTCTGCTCATGTGTAGAAGACTAAACACAAGTTTAAGACTTCAGTGGGAGGTGTCCTTCCCATCCAGCAGCATGCATTCTAACTTGTGGTAGAATGTTTGAGGGCCTATTTTTTGCTCTGAAATAATGAAATATTTTCTGTTATTCAGTTATTTGCAACACTTTCACATTCTTACCTTGCAGACGATAAGAAAGACAGTGTATAAAAACATGAGGTTGTGTCTTGCCATTGGCAAGTACTGGCTGTGTTGCAGGGTGAAAAGGACTGCTCCTATCAAAGTTACCTTCACAGGGCTGGAAATCAAACAAACAATGTTAATTTCTCTTCTCTACTCCACAGTGAAAGCTGTCATGGCCTGGAAAGCAATAAAAGTTCCTGGTGTGCAAAAGAATTCTTTCTGAATAGAACTAATGAAAACTTGTGATAACAGTGACAAGGTCCAAAACCTAGCTATAATTAAAGTAAGACTTCAACTTTATATACTATTACTATGCTTTCTGTCCATAATATGGACAAGCATCAAGTTCAGCACACACCCAGCAAACTCATATTTGACAAATCCTCCTCAAATCAATGCTCCTATTCAGACAATATATATCAGCTTGCTCCCCTTCTTCCTCTCCCAATATATCTTACTGAAAAGTTTAATCACAAAGCTTGCACTACTCAGAGTAGATTTAAAAACAGGTTCCTCTCCTATACTCCAGGTGTTAGTTACTACAAGGAGTTGCTTAAAGTGTTGAAGAACAACATAGTCCAAGACTCAGTCCACTGTGACGCTCCAGCAGTTCTAGTGTTGTAGTCAGCTTATACTTGACTTGAGCCAGGCCTATGTTACCAGGGTTTGCCAACATAGCTGTTGTTGACTTGAGACATGCAAAGATTTACATCTAGCTGTCTTCATTGTGGTGGTAAATCCCTTGCTAGGTATACAGTCAGAAAACAAGTGAACTTTGGTCAGTTATCCAAAGTTGTCTGAAGAGAGAGCACCAATATACTGGCAGAAAAATTCTGTGCATTTCTTAATCTGCATCTACATGTGACATGTACAGGTGATGTTCCTGTTATCACAGAGCATCCAGCATAGACACATTCTTCATTGTCTTTTCAGCAACTCAGAGATTTACTGTATCAACTGCCTGCTCAGGAAGTCCAAAAAACAACTCTGTATATACAAACATCTCATCCATTCGCAGAATATTTTATCTGTTTAACTTTCTAACTTACTTCTATTTAATACTCTTAAGCTTTATATATTAAACAAAGTTTTAAAAATCTTTTTTGAGTTACCCTGAGCCACATCCACCAGGGAGAAGGAGAATACATGCAAGCACTGCCACAGTCAGTAAGCATTGCTCTAGCATTGCACCTGTAAGTACAGTGTTATTTGGGTTTACAGTGTTATTATTGACAGTAGCCTCTTCTTTCTGGAAGTTTGCTTTCATGACTGCCACATAGGCACTGACAGAGGGAGAGAAATTATAAACACCTGGAATTTCAGAAAAAGCCAACAACTAACGTAAGCCATAAAAGTTGAAATATTGCCAAAGGAAAGGCTACAAATTTATCTTCTGTTATTCTGTTGCTAAGAGTGGCTGCGGAAAAGCAAGGTAATTTAAAAAAAAAAAAAGAAATATTTCTAGAGACCTGAGAGCAACATGGGAAAGAAATTTTAGGAATTACTACAGTGAGCTTATCTTGACTTATAATAATATCTTGTGGCTTTGTAGCCTCAGTTCTCATTTTACTGTACAGACTAAACCAGGAACCATGTAATATTCCCATTCTTTGCTTCTGCAAGAGAAGTAACATTTCCTATCTTGCAGTATATTTTTGCTATATTGAATAACCAATTTGCATCTTGTCAAATAATTGATCTCTATGGAGTACTGGTAACAAAGTAAGAGTAACAATCCTCAAAGGAAGCCATCTTATGATGCTCAGAATATATACAAGTGAACTCAGCATTTTTGGTGTATTTCTGGTACCACTGTCCTTTCATTTTGGATAGAAGACCATGTCCTTGTGAGATAAATTGAGTCAATACTGCTTTCCGCCAAATAATTTTTGTTGCCTCGTCCTCCCATTTGGTGTTCTTGTGCTGTGAACCTAAAATGATTAAAACATCTGCTAAAACTACCGAAGATCATCAACCAATCTTTCACAAGACACACACCAAAACACTGAGTACAAACACGTCCTACTGCTTTTTTTTTTAAAATCTGAACCTCTGACAGTGAGTGTCAACACAAAAGAGTCAGTAAAATAACAGTTAACATGTTGCAGTCTTTTTTAAAAAAAACTTACTAGGACATCTTCAGTAGTTCATTGGTTTCAGGTTTCCACACTCCTCTCACCAGCTGCTCAAAGTTGGAAATTAGACCACCACCAGCTCCTGCAATTGCAGAGATTTATGATAAGCCTCCACTGACTGCTACCACTACTGCGCAACCTATTATTGCTCCCAGCAAAACTCATTGAACCAGGTGCCAAATGTGGCACCCAAAGCTCAGACTTAAAGAGACTAATCCAATCTTTTATACGTGGATGACTTGAGTGACCGACGTGAAACCTCAGAGGTCCAGCTACTTAGCAAGAACCTCAGGTTTAGCTTTATGTGATAGCATCTGAACTGATGCGCTCATTACTACAAATAAATGCCTGAATTGCCAAAGTTAATCTCCAGAGAGGCTTATATGACTCCATTCTCCATGTCATCATGTAAGTACAGAGCACGTCTCTATAAATGACAAGGGCCCTCTGCGAGAAAAGTGGGTATGTATTTTTACATTAAAGGAATACAAGACATAAGGAGGTGTTAGATACTCTGGCCAATGAGGCTTATCTGTATTATAACCTGGGAAAATAACATACTAGATCATAATATTAACACATGTTGTTTCCCAAAGCAAAACAGAATCAAGCAAATAGAAACAAGAGCTGCACTACAACTTCTGAAGTGGTTCTAATGCTGTGACTACAAATACAACTGCTAGGAAAGTAGCCTCCAGAGTTGTACTCCAAACAGCAGTCAGGCAAGAAGGCTCATTCCTGTGTTTAAAATCAGCAAATTATTATAGCCCAAAAAGCTAAGAAAGCAAGTTCTCTTCTTCAGCCACATGCAAGGAAAACAGCTCTGAGGAAATACGCTGTTGGAAAAGTTTAGTAGTGGCAGTGAAGCCATGCAGGAGATCTATTTCTTTATCGCCATCAACTGCCCATCCTACATGTCCTCACAAGACCTTCCAAAGGGATAAGATGAACTCCCCTCAAAGTCATTCAATGTCACCCTTAATCCAGGCAGAAAAACTGCTGCACAGGCTTTTCCCTTGAGGGGATAACAGTCTGTATTAGGACTATCATATCCAGCACAGCAAGGAATGGTGCTAGTTATGCTGAAGGGCTAGCCATTTAAATACCACTCCAAAACATCACCATCCATCAGAACAAGATATTATGCATGTTACCTCTGGCCCAGCCCACAGCTACCATGACAAGCCAGGCATCTCTGAAGTGACTGTCTGCATGTGCAACGCCGGCTGTTATCTTCCAAGTCCTCGTCACTTCTTTCATTCCTGCAACCAGAAGCCGAACAGGCAGAAAGGCAAAACATCGGTAGAATATGTCTTGTGGGCAGTAAAACACAAGATACCTGAAAATCATGAGAAAATCCATTAGCAGCATTCAAAAGTTTTTGCTAAGGAATACACATTCTAATAACCTTTAAAGATATTTTTGCAATATGACTAGCAATCCATGATACACTACTGATAACTCACTAGTTTGTGTGGTAGACATATTAGAAGAAATTTGAAACACTTTCGAGCATGGTTGAGCTCTTGCACCAAAAATCATCATACATCATTTGAAATTGTTCTTACTGCCTCATTGTCCCAAAGAAGAATCCATTAAAGCGCATGAGAAACAGCTTTAAATTTTAGCAGCTGTTCTACAGCTTAAGTATCATGTTTTTATAATTCAAATTACTAAATTAGCGTCTGACTGACATGTGGTTTGGTTTTTTATGGGGTTTTTGGGGGGTTTTGGGGGGGGTTTGGGTTGGGTTTACAACAGAGTAGTAAATTACAGGCTGACACCATGCTTTCATACTGATAGGTACATGGATTTATATAACTTCAGCACAAATGCCTCCACTAGTTAGCGTCATGCCCGATGAAATGCACAGCTATTTTCAAACACATTTCACATCTTAGTAACCACCAATTCGAGCTTTTCCAGCCCAATTACAAGCACATTTCTTTTTTCAAAGTGTTGAAAGCACACTACTCAAAATTTAATATCTTCTATCAACTTGATTTTAAAACAAAGTAAAGATGGCTAACAATTAAATCCTAAGATGCCAGTAAATTTTAAAATATTAGATTATGTGGCGCTTTATTGTATCTCTTCAATCATAAACAAAATCTAGTTCTTACAGAGACATTCAAGGTCTCAGAAAAAAAAATATCGAGATTAATCAAGATTCTAGATTATTTCAGCACAGGAATAAGAGAGTAACAATTAAGTAAAAGCAGAGATAACCTTTAAAAGATGGGAAGGATACATCATCATTTTTTAAAAAAAAGTACTTGCCTGTTGGTTTAGGCTTCTGAGCTCAGTCCTGTCTACCAAGAATTACTAAGGCTGTATCCTTCTCCTGTTTACTCAGGCTGCAATGCGGAGATGCATCTCTCATATCTAGTTTACTTCATTAGAACTACTAGCAGACACCACAGCTAGGAAGAGTTGTGCTTCATGGGCAGAGATTAGAAATCAGGACAGCACTTGGGGCGTGGGTTCAGGTTTTTTTCAGAAAAAAAATTGCTTATCCTTTACAGGAGAATGCCAGAAAGCTTCCTCCCCGGAAAGGCAAAGTTTAGCTGATGTCCTGCCCTAGTTACATAATTTGTTTTTCAGCAATGGGTATAGTGCCTTGCCACTGAAAAGTTCTAAAGCTGCTTCTCTTCAAGACCTCCCAGAGTGGAGCATGCAATAGCCTATTTCTCACATATAAGGAAGTTATTGGAATTTACATTAATAGCTAACTACTGCTCTGGTGTTCAGTTTCAGCTTTATTGTTGAACTACTGACACTCTTCCTTTTTCTGCTATTGTAAAGTCAATTGCCTTTGTACGCAACCAAGCTTTGGTTGATATGAAGTCAAAGATGTACAGAAAGCATGTATTTTAATGGCTACTGCAAACAGCCATTTAAGCTATGTACCCAACAGACAACATTCACCAGAATGAATTTACAATTGCAGAACGTTGGTTTAGGACCCTGAAGCACGGGTAACTGCACTGAACCTAGCACTGCAGTCCCACCACGGCGTTTTTGCCTGCAATGTCTGCTAGCAACACGTGGTAACAGTAGATGTCGCTGTCTTACAGGTTATTTACGACCATTTCCCAAGCGTGGCGCAACCCTTTGTCCGAATGGTTCGGGGAATTTTGCTTGGCGTGATTTGGGACCGAGAGTTAGTCATTGTACTCCAGAAGAGAGAACTTTGTAAGACCAGAAGCTTAAGAGGTTTCATAACATTCATAGCTCCTCATTAAAACCTCATTTTATTTGCTCACAGCAAATCACATTTGACCAAGTTCAACAGCAACCATGTCCTGTTCACATGCGCTCCTAACTCGTGTCATTTGCTAAAACAAGCAGTCCTTGCTGCCCACATCGGGCTAATACGAACCATAAGCAGATTCTATAAGCTTTGTTAGTACTACACTATTTATTGCATGTTACTAATTTCAGCAATTTGCCTAAATGAAATCTTCATCTTCTATTGCCAACATGACGACCAGAAGACTAATCTAGAGATATACACAGACAGATAGAAACACTTATTTTCATCTTAATTAATTTATAATTAGAAAACCTAAGAGGCTATGAGGAACAGATACTAAAGGATTTCAAGCAGGTAACACTCTTCTAAGATAGGAACTGAGATTTTTTTAAATTAAAAAAACCTACTGCTGCTCACAAATCTTGTTAAGTTTGACGGTTTCTTCAAAGATCCCTTTCTGGAACAAATGAACTACACTGGAAGGCCACATTTGTATGAAAATAACTCCGGTGCTTTTTCGAGTTCCAAAACAGGCCAAATTGCTGCCTCATTCACATACCTCACTTTCCATTCAGTTCTCTGCTGTCTTCCACTAAAACACCCATGCATTTGGGAAAGGGCAAAATATAGAAAAATAATAATGTCAGGAAGGAGAAACTAGAGGAGAGGAAAGATCTGTGTCTTAGATCCCCAATTACAGAAAAGTTCAAAATTTTTACATCAGCCAGGTTCTCATCTTCAAGAGCTACTGCTGAAAAACCAGGTTGCGTTTATGACTTACCTATACCCAGAAAAGCAGTAACTGAATTCCACTTTCTTCCAAAACAATGTTTTCAGCTATTTGACCAGGAATACTGTAACAATCTAAGACAAATCTAGTCTAGAGACTGAACATTTTATTATACAACAGCCCGTAAGAGTTGCTCTCTTAAGAGCATTTTATTCCTACAGAACAGGATTGTAACAGCTATTTTGCTGCAGTGACTTTCTGGATGAAGAGACAGCATCCAGACCCGTAACATTTTTCAGTTAAGCTTCTGATTTACATGGAAGTCTGATGGTATAGTATCAGTTTACAAAGTATAGCTTCCTTAGAACCAATACTACTCATCTAACTCAATTGTGGCTGCTTACCAGACTGAAGACGCCAGTAGAATATTTGTGCCCTTTGCCAGAAATGCTATTGGAGGTTCTGCAAGCATCAATGAAGACAAAACTGAACCACCAAAGCAATTAAGCATAGCACTAAACCAGCAGGCAACTGGACTTCGGACTGACACTTCCACAACTCCTGAAACACAGGGGGAAAGATGCATAAATAGAAATAAACATTTGAGAACAGCATCATGTTTTAAAAGTCAGTATTTTTCAAATAAGACAGTCCAACATTGTTCCTTTAGGTAATGAAAAATCCTGCAGAAATCTGTAGGCTTTCACAGGAAAAGTCTTCAGAAATACAAACTTCAGAGTACACTGACTTAAGCACATGCTACCTAAATAAAAGTGAAAGACTGACATCGTGTTCTCTGAACACCTTTTGTGAGTTGGTTTATTATAACTATTTGGCTACCAAAAAGAAAAAGCTTTCAGAGAATGGCTGAGAGGTCTCATTGTTAATAAACTGGCATAGATACACACTGCTTTCAAATTTGTGTTAAAATACACAACTGGCTTTGCTGACCTAGACAGGACTGGTACTCATAACTTTTGGGGGCTTATTCTATAGATTTCATTTCTGCTTTTGAGTGTTCATGAACTCAGGGTCACTGTTTTCCTTTTTCCTCATAACACCCTACTAACTGTGGTGACCAAAATGAAAGCAGTATCCAAAACAATTATTAAATAGTTTCACCTGAAAACCTGAACAGAGAAAAAAAGGTTACCTGAAGCCATAATAATAAATATAAGTTTCCCTTGTTATTAAAAGGTTCACAGTTTCATTTATTTTGTTATCTTTAAAATGAATTATCCCTTCTAAATTGCAATTGAACTATGCCAGAAGAGTATTCAATATTAAAAGATTACACTGAAGGTAATGGGAAGCCTTAACCAGTTTCAGGGAGAAACAACACTTTATCAGAGCCATAAATATCCTGAAGTATTATTTTGACTATTTCCTTCCACTTCAAAAGTCCAATGTTGTCAAAGCTTCTCCATTACATAGGTACAGCGCTCTGTGCGCCAGAACTAGTTTCATTTTCCATAGTCCAAAGGCTGAAGTTCACAAAAGCAGAGATGAAACCTAGTGTCTGCCCCAAAATGAAATTTGACATATGTTACAAATTCAGAAGAGAAGTTTTCGGTTTTTCACGCATTTCTGTGGGAAAAGAAGCTTCTTACC
The DNA here is from genome assembly GCA_018403395.1 of Gorsachius goisagi. NCBI lineage: Eukaryota > Metazoa > Chordata > Aves > Pelecaniformes > Ardeidae > Gorsachius > Gorsachius goisagi. Next base: position 7,016 of record BOSO01036260.1, on the reverse strand, counting down.
CAAGATGAGAAGCTCAATCACATCAAGAGAATACAGCACTCTCAATACAATTCACTTCATACAAGAGTATTAACAAGATCATTCTGGTTTTAGTGCTGGCACAGCTATTACACACTGCAGCTATCTAAATTCCTACATAACAGCCAACTTATAAAAATGAGCATTCCTAACTATTACAGAATATCTGAATATAAAGTAACATCTCTTATTTTTTTAACTATTGTGTAATTGATTTTCCATACTGCAGTACCTGGTGCTCCAAGTCGGTTATGCTCAGCTTTGTTATTGTGTATTACCACTTTGCCAAAGTAGCTATCAATTAGGTTCATGTGCATAAACTTAACAGGACAAAATTCTAAAGCCTGCTCATGTTACTGAACAGTAAAAGTAAAAATGTAAGTGGGCCATTACATCCAGATCCCATAACTGAATGTGGACCTATTTTCACCAACATATTTTAAAAGGGTAAGACACTTGCAGAATATTAAAGCTTTGTGCATACTACATTGAGGTTCCATCAATTAAAAAAAAAAATAATCTAAAAATGCTGACACCCATTGCATTCAGAAAAAAATGCAAAATTATGTTAAGTAGACAGTCACTGATCCAAAAGAACTACAGTAGCTTCCTTCTCAGATGTAATTATTCTCGTTTGATGACACAGCCACATTGCAAGTACTACTATATACCTACTTTAGCATGAAAGGACTGAATTCCTTTTCTTGCAACAAGAGAATATCCTACCTCCATGTTCAGCAGTACTCGTTTGAGTAACCTTACTAAATGCTGCTGTGGCATTATAGCACAAAGTGACCACATAGAGAAGAAACATCCCAAACTTTACATGACCGTGAGAAAACTCAGCTAACAGAGGAAGCCACTGTAAATCACAAATCACAAGGGAACATGTGCTGGAACTGGGGAGTACTGCAAATAGGTCAGCTCTTGCGTTATGCACAAGCTTTAACATGGACAGATGTCATACAGGATGTAATCTGCACAGTAATCTGGTCTTGGAGAGACACCAGTAACTAGATCATGACAGGAGGTTCCACATCCAAGAACTGTCAACCTCCAGATCAGGTTTTTAAAAAAAAAAAAAAATCTTAACACTTCAGACATCCATTATCAGGTGGGTGTGCACCAACCTCTCATAAGCGTGAAGCTTCTCACTTTTCATTAGCAGAGAAGTAATCATCTTAACATCTTACTGGGGGCCTTCATCAGAATATCAAACTACCTCCCTCCCCACAAAAAGCAGCATGACTGAGAGCTAGCTAACTGAAACTCAGCTGCTTCGTCACTTCACCAGGTGTTCAGTCAGATTACTAACATAACAAAAGGAAACCATTCCAGCTGCTGTGTCTTTGAATTTAATATAGTGTATTTTATTTTTTCACGCACATGGACATTGACTGCAATTAATGAAACACAGCTAGTAACAAACAGTTTTAAGGAAAAATTGAAGATTCTCATGTATCAAGTTTGAAAAGGTTTAAATTGATTTCTGTTGTATATTTGGCATAATTTCTAGTTCAGCTTGCCTTCTCTCCTATGTGCTTTGTGCAAATATTTTCATTATTCTTTACTTCCTATACTGAAGGCCAGATTAAAAAAAAAAAAACAAACCTTTAAAAAAAATAAAATTCAATTAAATGCTGGCATTGTTTTAAAATTAGTTAGCTATCTGTTCTCTTTTCGAATCCATTCCCCTGCCTTTCAGCAATCACCGCTTCTCCCCTCTTTTTTTCCCCCCTATGACTAGCAACAACTGGTTTCCAGTTTTGAGGACGCATATAGGAATTACTATTATTATTATTACCAGATTGCCCTCTGTGAGCAAGCTCTACAAAGCATGTAAATTTCTTCATTAAGCTATTACATGTAAAAGCACAAGAGACTGGAAAGTCTACTGAACTTCAAGATTTTGCTGTCCCTCCAGCCCAAAAAAAGAGAATTTCCAGTTCTACAACTGACTGGAGTTACAAATGAGCAACTCCTAAGCAATCCCAAATGCACTAACCAAGAGCTCTTAGTTTAAAACACGTGGAAAGCAACATGTTGGTTGTCACCTGCTGTAGTTTGCCAGCACCCACAAGTGAGCCAGAAAATCTAGCCAGAAGGACTGGAAAAGTCCCAGTTAGCGTGCATCCATCCATGATACAAATGCCCACACTGAATCTGGTTTTTAGTGGAGGGGAGGGGGAGCATGATACTTTAATGAGACAGTAATCTGGGATAAAACAAACATGGCTCTGACTTTACGACATATGCTTGTATCACCAGCCACTTAAGGTTACGCAGTTATTCCCCTATGAAATACAGCTAGTGTCTCAAGTTTTCAGAAAGGATAGTAATGCCTAGAGAATATTAATCTATGACAATATATCCATCCTGAGTATTTCATAATGACTGCTATTTCAGTTATGATTTAATATGCAGTTCAAACCGCTTCCAAATGACCAACAGACCAGCATGCAGTCACCTGAATTACAGTTATTAATTCAAAGCATTAGAGGATACTCAAGAGTTCTGAACTTTCCAGCTACTGTCCAGAAGTGCTGTCTCACTAAAATTATGCTGATGCTAGCAAAGTGGAAAGACTCCTCTCATCCTGGTCTTTTAAGTGTGTCCATAGAGGAAAGTTTAAATGTAGTGCATGATAATGTCAAATACCTTCAGAGAGGAAGCCCCTTTTTGAAAGGAACAGTTAATATTACACAATGCCACAAGTCAGCACCCAGGAACAATTTTATCAGTAATAACAAAATTTGGTGAAGACACTAGCATGCGTAAGCATTTTATATCAGTCTTCACAGTCTGCAAAGTGCACTTACTCAGCAGGAAGTAAAAATTCACCTTGACACATTTAGGAAGGGACCAAAGAAAAAGCTTTCACTAAACAAACAGCACAGAGCCTTAAAAATCTGAAGCAAGCAGAAGCTCCCAAATCTGCACTATAATACTAAACCAGCTTAGTTTCTTACACAGTTGTCGAGTGGGATGCAGAATTACTGTAACTGTCCAAAGTCACAGCACAAGTAGTTATTCTAAACATTAGAACAAGGCTAGTCTCTATATTTGTGACAACTAAAAACTGCGCTTGGGGTTAACAACCACAGCGTGGAAGATTTTCTAGGACAGTCGATGTAGAGCTTGAAGTGTCATTATGTGCAGTGATACAAAATCCAGAATCCTGTTACTGGGATTGAAAAGCTTTCCTAATTTAATTTTACAATCTATGGGTACAACGTGAAAAGTCACCAGCACAGAACCTGCCCATTAGATGCCCAAGCTATGTTTCCTAGAAGACAAAATTGCCTTAACAGCTTCCTGCATACCTAGGGTATGTGAAGGATATAAACCCATGAGTTGAGCAGCTCTCCTCTCACTTCTCAGATGTAATACCTGACAGCAAGTCATTGACCTGTGATCTGCATTCCTTCTCTGCACACATAAACCCACCTTCAGGGGGGTCACCCCTCTTATTCTTGGGACTTTTAAAATCTTAAAACTGCAAAAAGAATTCCTTGCTGATTTCACTAGTACCTGTAGCTCTGAGAAAGCAAGAAAAGTTCGGCTGGGTGCTTCGGTTGTCCTGCAGTCAGTTAATCAGACGTTACTTATTGACAGGAGGACTAATGAAGACTGCAGATGATCTTATTCGCACGCTTACGGACTAACAGAAATCGTGGTTTTGACGCAAGAACAGCAGGCGGCAGGGGCAGGGTGGGGAGAGGCACGCTGCTGCCAGCGGAGCCCTCCGGCACCGCCCAGCCACAGGCCCATGCGACACTTCGGCATAAAAGCTGAGAATTTTGCTCTCGGGGCTCTCGCTTCAGAGGCTGCGAGGAGTGCTGACAAACCTCTCGCTACACCCAACGAAACACAAGCCACCTGAGATTTTGTGGGAGTACGCACAGGAACTGAAGTTTAGCTCTTCGCCATCACTAAAAACAAATAAATCCAAGAGTAGTGAAAACACCAAAACCAACCCCAAAATCAACACTCTAACATTTCGCAGGCTGGACGGGCCGCGAGGCAAGAGACCGCAGGGGTGCTCTTAACACCCCGCCCGGGGCGAGACACCCGCAGCTCCCACGGAGACCCAGTGGCAAAGCCCGGGCAAACGCAGGCCACCCCGGGCACCGCCCAGCAGCCCCCGACCCAGTCCAGTTCCCGCTACCCCGGCTCCCCTCAGGCACCCCCCGCCATCTTGCGCGCTGGCCGCTCTTCCCCAGCCGGGACGCCCGGCGGCAGGGGGGCTCCGCGGCCCCCACCTCTGGCCCGGCCCGGCCGGGGGACACGGTGGGAGGGAACACGGCGGGACACACAGGGGAGAGACGGGGAAACACGGGGGGACGGCAGGGGAACACGGCGGGGGGTGGGGAGAAGCTCCGTCCCGCCCCGCCAACCACCGCCGCTCACCCCGCTGCTCCTTCAGCGCCATGACGGAGGCCACGTAGTGCGCCAGGTCGAAGAAGGGGAACATGGGCAGGCGCGAGAAGAGCAGCGGCACCTGCCACAGCTCCATGGCCGGGCAGCGGCGGGACGGAGGACCGGGGAACGGCTGCCCAGGGCGGCGCCAGCCAGCGCCCCGCAGGAAGCTTGGCCCCTACCGGTCGCCGTCAGCGGCGGGGCGGGGCGGTGGGCTGCGCACGGGCAGCCGCGGGCCGGTAATCCGCCGTGGGCCGCCGCCGTGGCGCTTGCAGTGGGTCGGAGCAGGCTGGGCTTGCAGCCGGCGGGAGGCAGGGAGGCTGGGCGCCCTGGCGGCGGGCCTGGCTCGGCAGCGGCGGCTGCGAGGTGTTCGTTTGCCCGCACCTCGTCCCGGCAGCCCTGAGCACGGCAGGCGGCTGGTGCCCTTCCCTCTGTAGGCGCATTGAGCCTGTCTGAGCGCTTAACAGCGCTTGCGGGGCCTTGCGTTTGCCTTTTTTTTTTTTACAAAATCCTGGTTCGTGGTCAGCTTGAGATTGGTTGTGGCCCCCAGAGCCTTCCCTACACTTGCGCTTCTTCCCTCCCGTACGTGGCTGCAGCTGGCTGTTCCTACACACAGGTCACTGTGCTGGCCAGGTGTGAGTGTGATACCTTTATCCCTTTTTTCTTTCTTTTTTTTTTTTTCTTTTCCCCCTGCAGCTTCAGTTCATCAGAAGTATATAGGATTACCAACATGGATGCTCCAACAAGTGATGTTTCCCAGGTTGATGTCATCTGTGTATCAGCTGCCTAATAATTACTGAGGGTATTAATGTATACCATATCCTGGTCGGACCTCAGCAGAAACCCTTTTAATACCTCTTTACATCCATTTTGATAGTGAGGGCCATTGTTAACTGTTCTGTCTTCTAGATCTCTAACCAGTTTTTGCATCAATCCTACAGTACTTTCAACAAAACTAGTTTGCTCGTCAGCTTCCCAAGTGAAATGTTATCAAAGATCTGCTAACTCCCACACACACATCATCTGCATTTTCTTTGTCCGCCAGACTGGCTAGCTTGAGATAGAAGGAAGTTATGTTGATGTGATGCTGTTCTTGAAAGACCCATGTTAGGGGTTGTTGGTCTCCTCATGTTTTCAGCATATTAACTTTTTTTTTTTTTCCTGGGGGTGGACGTTAAGTTTACTTGTTCGTGAGTCTTTGGCTGTTTTTTCTACTAAAGGAAGGCACAGTTCTTGCCCTTTCTATTTGATTTCTGCAAGCTGGTAAAAAACTGTTCAGTGGCTCTAAGGTTTGCACGCTGTGTGGTGAAGTTAATCAAGCTAAGCAGTCTGAAAACATACCGCTTCTGCAGGTGCTCTTAAACTTGTTCTTTGCCTACCAACAACTCATTTCAGTAGGATCATTTTTGGAAAAAGGTTTATACATGGAAAGGTAGCAAATACCTAAAATTATCCCAGAATAATTTTACCTCGCCATGAATAGTAAGCCATTCCTTTCATTGATTTTCCTCTTTATCAGTACCATATTTACACTATAAGTTCTGCTTATTCTCAACACCTCTTCCCTTCTGTTTGTCCAGTGACCCATTTTCTTCCTAACGCTTGTGCCATGTGGTTGTACCTCCTTTCTAATTTCTGGACATTTCCAGCCTGCATTTCATATACATAAATAGCTCAAGGTTTAGCCACAGTGATCTCTTACTAGACTCAGTCACTATTAACGTTTCTAATTTTTGTTGTGCTTATGTGCAGACATGGAAACCACAGTTTCTTTTCTGGAGCAGAGTATTGCATTGCTACAGCTGATAGATGACAAGACATAATAAATTAGGAAGCTGCATTCTCTGGCAGAAATCAGTTCAGCATCATTTTGTTTCCTGCTGAACAGTGATACATGTCTATGCAGCTGCAGCAACAGAGAAGTTGCTGAAAGTTTTACACGATGTAGTTATCCTCTACCCATAGGCTGTAGAAATGCTAGATCGTTCCTAGTCCTTGCAGTACTGTTTTATTCCCACTGAGTGTCATCAGGTTCATTGCTAGAAAGTGAAAACTATTCAGACTATCTTGTGCATGATCATAGAAGGAGAGGGAGAAAAATAAAAATGGCAATGACCACAATGAATCTATAGTGACATGAAAGAAAATCATGATTTGGGCCAGCAGCATGTTGTGCGTGATGGCAATGTCTGCACTGAAGCTACAGCTATGCCTACAACTCATGTAAATACATGTAAGTTCTCTAAAATGCCAGCGATGATACCACTACCAGTACACTATCGTGTAGCAGATTGGCAGTAGCTACCTGAATCTTTAGTCAGGTCTTCAAATACGTACTACATCCCCTTTCAGGGGCTCTTCACCTCACCTGAAGCATCACTTTCCAAAGTAGAGATAGCTCATGTGAAGGTGGATCTCCATAAGCCTCTTTCACAGGAGTTCATAGAATCATAGAATCATAGAAGGTTTCAGGTTGGAAGGGACCCCTAGAGGTCATCTAGTCCAACCCCCCTGCAGTGAGCAGGGACACCGTTAACTAGAGCAGGTTGCTCAGAGCCCCGTCCAACCTGGCCTTGAAT
>BOSO01036258.1:185-26590 GCA_018403395.1 Gorsachius goisagi | reverse complement strand
GGCTGCCCAGGGGGGTTGTGGAGTCTCCTTCTCTGGAGATATTTAAAGCCCGCCTGGACGAAGTCCTGTGTAACATGCTCTAGGTGGCCCTGCTTTAGCAGGGGGGTTGGACTAGATGATCTCCTGAGGTCCCTTCCAACCCTTGTGTGATTCTGTGATTCTGTGATTCTGTGATTTCTGGCTATTGCTGAAATATCTTTGACTTGTTCTGTATTCACTGTGTTTTCTTTATAGTCCATTATGTGGCTTTCTCCTCAGGGATGTTTGACTTAGGTCTATAATACGAAACAATTAAAATTCATCAACTTTTAATAAGAAAATTGTCAATTCTCCTTTGTCTGCAATCTGAAGAATAAGGTCATGGTTATGTGGAGAAAAGAAAAAGAGGTAGGCAGTTACTGTCTGGAAGATGAAACTACCTGTCTCTCTTCATCCACAGTCATCTCATTGATACATATTTAGTTAAACCCTGTGGTCAGCTGGCATTTAGCTTTGACATCTGCTACTTCTGTTTAGACCAGAAGCGTGGCTTGCATACCTAATATTTCTAGCTATATCAGTTTCTCTAATAGGAGATGTTATCACTACCTACAAATCTTGTCTTGCTTAAATCCTTGGACTATAATAGCTACACCAATAGTGCCTGCAAATACAAGAACCTGTCAGAAACTACCGTTACATCTTCTGCACACAGCATATCAAGCAAAAAATACCAAAAATATACTGTTATGATGAAAAAATAACTCATGATTTCACAAAATCATATGTTGCATCTCCAGTTATAATGAAAATTACAAAGTAATCTAGCAACTTCATTCCAGAAAGAGGGCTACATGGGTGAGTCATGTCCAGAAATGCAACACCACAACACTGACAAAAATAGGTGCACAACTATCTCATCGCCATGCAGGATCTGAGACATGCTGAATTCTCTGCTAATTCAGTGTCAACCACTGATACAAAACTACTGTCTTAAGTGTATCTCATCTATGAGACTTGACTGTATATAAAAAGCAGCTTCTTAGTCAGCAGAACAGTTCTCCATCTGCTTTCAGTATCTGAGCTGCTTAGTTCCCAGACAAAACTAGTACCTGACTGCACTTAGTTTTTATTAGCACTGCAGAGTTAGTGCAGAGATTTTTGAGTAAGGCACAATTACTAAAAGCAATAGGATGGCAAAGCAGTCACCTCAAGTGTCTTGTATTTGTTACCATTAGCACTGGTATTGATCAACAGAAAAGAGATCTTAAGTTGGATTTTCAAGGCAGAAAAGTACACCTGGGCTAAGGTTAATTTAGCCCAACTGATCTAAAGATTCAGGAGAGAATATGTACAGAAGCTGACTAACAATGCCGTCCTTGAGTAGAACTATAAGAAATACGTTGTCCCTGAAAAAATTCAGTGTCTTCATTTACTATTTCAAAAGGATTAAAAACCAGGATTAAAATCCACAAAGTGCCTAAAAGTGGAGTTTCTACAGAACTGAGGCACTGAACCTAAGAGTGAAATTGTCAAAAATTCTGCCTAGCCCTCAGGCACCCATGGTCTACAGATGTCCAGGCTTTTGCCAGTCAAGGATTGTAGGTTGTTCAGCTTAGTTGTATGACTGGAACTTAAGACATTATGACAAAACTTAATGCCTGTTGACAATTTTCAGATGTTTGTATGCAAATGAGGTAAATCACTTGTATGTAAAATGACATAAATCAGTACCATCATGATTTTTAAAACATCATAGCTGATGAAGAGGTGGCAGGGAGAGGAAGAAGCTGAACCCAGTTGTGCACACATCTTTAGAGGCTGCTGTAAGTCGAGAGCATGGGATCGAGGGCATGTCTATATGAGGTGATGTGGATATCCACAGGTGGTGGGAGATGAATCAGGTCCAGGTGTGAACCTGCTAAAATGGGTTAGCACTCTATTGAGACATGCCTGCAAGCATCTTAATCCAGGAGACTGTTTCAGGCTGTGACTCCCATTCTGACATGAGTGTTTCCATTACCTTTAGTCACTTACATACCATTAAAAGGAAGAAGGCCAACAAAGGGGGCATTGCAGTGGGTGTCTGCTACAGACCTGCCAGTGCATGAGAGGAATTGTATACAGTCTTTTACAAACAACTGGAAGAAGCCTTATGATGGCAGGCCCTGGTTCCCATAGGGAAATCTATCCACCATGAGATTTGTTGGAAAGGCAACATTAGGAGGCACAAGCAATCCAGGAGATACTTGGACTGCATGAAGGAAAATTTTGTGGTGGTGATGTTGGACTAACCAGCTAGGGGGACTCATTGTTCACAAATAAGAAAGCGTTGATATAAAGGTTTATGCCTGCATTGGCTGCAGTGGCAATGACATGGTAGAGCTTAAGAACCTGGGGGAAATGAGGACACCAAATAGCAGAATAATGACCCCAGGCTCCAAGAGATCTGATTTCAGATTATTCCAGGTTTCCTGAAGAGCAAAGGGGCCTAGAAAAACTGGCTGGCTTTCAAAGACAACCTTCTGAAAGCACAAGAGCAGTTCATGCCATTGTGCAAGAAACCAGGCAGGCATGTTAGGAATGAATGAATACTCAGCTGAATGGGGAATGTAAGGTGGATGATTTTAGCAAGGCTTTATTGACAGTCAGTCTCCCATAGTTCCCCTTTAGAGAGAAACAGATTGGATGAGTAAATGACAAAGTGGATTGAAACCTGGTCAGACCACCAGGCATTATGGATGGCAAGCTGAACAGGAGCCAGCAGCAGACCAACAGCGTCCTGGACTATATTAGCAAGAATGTGTAACATTCAGGAAAAGGGATTATTCCCCTCTATTTGTCACTTGTGAAATTGTGTTTGGAGTGCTATGTCCAGTTGACATCTCCCTTATACCCAGTATGTCCAGTGGAAGACCACCAAGATTATCAGGGAAACTGGGAAGTAAAGAGAGAAGCAGAGACAACTTTTGTCCAGCCTGAAGAAGTGATCAAAGGAAAATTGAATTGTCTTCAACTTGCAGGGGAATGGAAATGGCTATAGAGAAGACGGAGCCAAATTTTTCTCAGAGGTGTATACGGTGGAAAAATGAGATGCAATGAACACTAATTGCAGCACAGGAAATTCTGCGTAGATACAAGGAAAAAAGTCTTCACAGTGAAGGTGATAAACCACTGGAACAGATTGCTCAGAGAGGTTGTGGAATCTCCATCCTTGGACACATTCAAAGTTCAACCATGAATGGCGCTGGACAATCTGCCCTAACAAGTTTTGAGTTGCTTTGAGAAGCAGGTTGGACTAACTGACCTTTAGAGGGAAATTCCAATGTAAATTACTATATGATTCAATGAGTTAAGACGTATTCTGCTCTTCAGCATCTCCTACTGATTATTATAAGCCACTCCCACTTAAGCTGCTGGCTTCTGTGACTCCCATTTGGAGGATGTGATATAGCTCTTACAGAGCAATGTAGACCTCTAAGTTTTATAATATCAGCCCTCTTTAGAATCAGACCTCTAAGTTTTATAATACTGAGGGTCTCTGAGAAACTATACAGAATGTACCATAGCTCCTGCTATCCTAAACCAAAATAATTAAACCAAACCTACTGTATTATAGCCTGGGTACATGGATTCACAACACAAGGGTTGTAGAATCACACCCTGTACTATGATTTACCAGCACCAATGCTGAGACTGATCTGTGTGTTTGTGGCCATGTACCTTATGGTAACCAGAGCATAGAGATTTAAAGCAGCCACAAGGGTGAAGATGAGAAGAAAGATAACACCTTTCAGTTTAAAAACACAAGCTGAAGGTGATTACTGTTAATTAAGAAATTATTGTGGTTGTATCTGTGGTTTATCTTCTGGTTTTTTGGTTACAGAATTTACTTGCTACAAAGTCTTGGTAACCAAAATTGAGCCTGCAGCTGCAGTTACCTTTAAAATATTAAATAGAACACATGAAACCAGATTCTGGAAGTTTTAGTCATCCTGAGTAGACTCTAGATAGAGCAACTAGAATCAAAGGCGTGCCTTGAGGACTAAGCTACAGCTCAGTTTGAGCCAGAGTGGCAAAATGAGACTCATAAAGACCTACTAAGTGAAAGAAGTAGAATCTTGGCTGATGAGCTTTACACTATGTGAGTCAGTTAACTGGTGGCTATAGTAGATCACATTTTGGGGAACATAAGCAGTTTGTGTTTTGATCCAGGACTGCTACCACCAAAATACCTATGTTTTACAGTCAGTTTCCCCCACTTCTTTTCTGCATTTTTAGATTACAAGATCATAGTGGGGTGTACCTAAAGGAAAACATTACTTATCAAGATTTTACAAAATCAAGAAGAAAAGAATCTTGGATTTTTTAAAGTATTTTGTGCTTCTTACTCATTGAATTGCCTGGAAACATGAGTGAATTTACCTTTTGTGAGAATGCGTAACATACAAAACAGAATACTCTAGCAAGTTACTTTAAAAAATAGCTTTTCTAACCAATTTTTTTTTTTTTTTTTGCCTGCGCACACTAAACACTACTCTGAGTAGACTGCTGGCTGGGTGCCATTCAGACATGTAAAGGCACAGAGACTGTGAAATAAATAATCTTAATAATTTTATCAGGCATTTTATGTTGCAGCATGTTTGAAAACACTGAAAGAAAGTAGATTAATGGGTCTTTTTATCTATCTGTTTTTGAAATAATTGCAGAGTAAGCCAAGTAAAATGAAGGTTCCCTCTTAGAAATCTGTGTTAACCCAACCATTTATCCTTTGCTGTTCTTAACGAGATCAGCGGTGAGTCATAGCTATTTTTGCCCCTCAAAATTAGCAGCAGTATCCATGTACAGCCCTTGTACAAAACTGTAGATATCAGGGTCAGTTTTTAATTCTTGGTCAGATTTCTCTGTGTGGTGTTTGTAGTCAGACCAATAAGAATAATGGCATTTGAATCCATAATAAACAAACTTTAAAAGTACATCAGACTGGTTTTGGCAATTAAATGTGAATGTAACTATGAATTGAATGTGCATCTTCATATATAACTGGCCCATTATGTATTAATACCACAAGATGGAAGACTTTGCCCCAAGAATATTGAACGTTGACTGCGGTTTAAACTACTGCATCTGCATTGCTTTGTAAACTATCCCAAGGGGTGGACCAGAGACCAGAAAAAATGCCTGTGATCATATTTGCCTTGCTCAAGGTAGGCCATGCTTATGTTCCAGAGAGAATGTAGGAAAACCCCAAACTCACACTAAATTGCAGCCCTGCCATATCAAGGCTTCCAGCTATCTCATCAGCCTTTGCAATGATAAGCTCAAGCAGAAGAGCTAAGGATGGTTTTGCCCTACAGAATACTTGGAGTCCATTCTAAACTCTGGCATTACCTAAATTTTAGGCAATCCGACCTGGTGTCCCAGACACCGGGTTATAGGTCTACCAAGCATCCTGAAAATTATACTGCAGCTATCAAGTAGATACAACTTGTGAAGTTCGAATGTGACCCAAAGAATAGAAGAGTAAACCACTAATTTAAATGTCCAAAATATATTGAAGCATCATGGAAAATAATAAGGACAACTTGGCCCTTCATTTTTCATCTTTTTTGCTCTCTTTATTCTTGTGCATTTGGGGTTTTTTTTAATGCTTTTCCTTCAGTTGACAGTATAACTTTGTTAAAGCTCATACAGCTATTTACTTGGCCTAGTAAATCAGAAGTAACTTAATGGGCTAAGTCTACTCTCATTTAATTTGGCTTGACATTAATGACTTCATGACAAACTCAGTAGGTGCAGAGCAGAGAAAGTTAAGATGATGCCTAGTCATTTGTTATTGCTTTAATTTGCATGTATCAGAATTTGCATGCTGGCAAAATAAGCTTCCATTTTGTTTTGGTAGCTTGCTACATTCAGTTTCACTGATGCAAATGTCTTTGTAAGATCACAAAATCACAGAATCATTCAGGTTGGGAGGGACCTCAGAGAGGTCTCTAGGGCAGCCTCCTGCTCAAAGCAGGGTCAACACTGAATTCAGATCAGCCTCTCTAGTTTACAAGTTCCAATGAAAAGTTAACGCCACAGAGAAAATTTTTCCTTATATCTAGTTGGAATCTCGCTGTTTCAATTTATTAGCATTGTTTCTCATTCTCCCACTGTGCAGCTCAGCCTTGCTCTGTCTTCACAGTAACCTCCTTGTAGGTGTTGGAAAGCTGCTATTAAAAGTGGTCTCATGTGCAGGCTGAACTAGCCCAGTTCCCTCAGCCTCTCCTCACCAGGTAAATGCTCCAGCCTCCAGCCATCTTGGTCACTCTCTGCTGAACTTGCTGCAGTTTAACAATGTCTTTCTTGTATTGGAGGCCCATAAATAGATGCACTGTTCCAGATGTGAGCTAATGAGGGTCAACTAAAGGAGTATAATAAATTCCTATGGCTATGCTCCTATTGATACTGGTCAGTACGCAGTTAGCCTTCAGCCGATAAACAGGACAAACCTCTTGCTCACAAAGGCTGCATCTAGGTAAGATACATGCACAGTTACATCATGTGAAGTCTTGCTTGTGCAACTGTTCTCTGGCTAAACAGAAGGAATTAAAACTTTCAGCATGATACTACATTCACTTTTTTTTTTTAACTTTGGTAAGAGTAAATGAAAACCTTTTCAAACTTATATCCTAAGAAGTAGCACTAATGTACCAAAATTGGCTATATTTTAAAGCATTTTCTATTTTTTGCTAATTAAAGCCTTAGTTTTCCAGACATGCTACAATATAAGTCATTAATATATGAGAGACATGGACTCTACTTTTCTTGGCAAGTCTCAGAGCCTAAAACTCCTTAACTGTATTTTACACCTACAGTCTTCAAGCCTTGGCAGACAGTTTACAATGGGGAGATCTGAAAGTAGGTAAAATTTCTGGCATTAGACTAGAGTGTAGTCTTTAAAGCTCAGATCCACCGGCAAGCTGAAACATGGCTTAAGAAGGATAACTTTGTTGTTTTTTCTCACAATGTCCCATAGAGTGCATGCCAACACATATAGAGCCAAACTCTGCTGTCAACTATACCAAAGTAAATCCAGAAGCACTTCAATGAAGTTCATTGAATTACACTACATTCATGTTTATGTTCAGAAGAAAAATGCCCCTTAATTTCTAAGACATGCTGGTCACAAGGTGTTATAAACACACAGTCTTTCAAAGCCTAGAGATTTATCAAAAAGATAGATCTTGCAGAGTGCTGCAAGAGTTCCTGGGTCAGGGTCTAGACTGTAGATTATCAAGTTGCCATCTGTGAGGTAAGGCAGAACAATTACTCCCGTTCAGAAATTTAGCCAACCTTGGCTGTAGCATCATGCTTCACAGTTCAAGCCTCTCTCATGTAGGGTCTGACATGTGAGGGGTTGGCTGGGAGCATTCACAGAGACAGATACCAACAGCTACGGACTCAAGTTTAGTGTGCACTAACTTATGCCACGGTGACTTTATCGTGCCTCTGAGTCCTGAATTTTCTCCTCTGAACATAAATTGTCTCAACTAAGAGCACTGTATTTCTGCCTCTAGATTGCCCATGAGAAGGTCTGTAACCACTGAGCTATGTAGGTTGTGGGTATATCAGTGTGTAGCTATACTAACTGTAAAAAGGTGAGGTAGAAGGGGTGCTGTTAAACTTACCACCCAGAGAAGGAAATAACCCCGTGTTTTAGGAAGGATGAAGGGCATGTGACTCAGCTGGCTTCCCCACACAGATTTGTTCTGTTCCCTGCCCAGCAGTGCGCAGTAGTTTTACGCTGCCTTACACCCACTGCTCATGTCCCCAGATGAGCCCCTGTGCTGATCTACCAGCATTCCCATAAGGTCTGGGAGCTCCTTGCTGTCTTGGCCTATCACTTTCCATTTCTCCCTACCCGTGAGGAGGTTGTGCCTTACTGATCCCCCGCCACCCCAAGATGTCCCACCATCCTTAACCCACTGCTGACCATCATATGCACAGCATACATGGAGATCAGACCAATCATAACAGAGTGTCTCTTTTGAACATGTTTTAGACAATATATTCTCACAATGTTTGTCACAAAAGTCTCAGACGAGCAAGAGGACAGCTGGGGAATCAAGGACAGAGGAGAAGACAGGGGCACCTGGAAGAAGCAGATTGCTGCACCGTCCTTGTCAGAGACATTTTGCACTGAATCCACTTTGTCCCAAATACCATTCACTGACTTGTTATAACTCAGGTGGCCAACACCGGAATCTTTTGCCCAAGGGCATCCAAGCCTACGCTGCCTGGATAGTGTGCTCATCACCAGACAGTAGGCTGGGCTGGGCTGGGGAAAGTGAGGACTCCCCAAAAACACTAATAAACTTGTGCTTGTAGGCAGGCAAGAAGGAAGAATCTGCAATCCAGTCCAGCTACTGACAAGGATGGGGAGTTCAGTGTCCTCACCTCGGTGCCTGAGACTTCATCTGCATCCGATACTCGACATCCATTTGCATCAGCAGGCCAGTGAGCAGGAACCGGAGCCCAGGGCTCTCTCTTAGATGAGTAGCCTAACTATTAGCCTACAAATAGTCTCTTAGTGCATGCTTTCTCTCTGTTTACATTGCTCTCTACACATCAGAAATATCTCAAAAGAAGGGGCAGAGCTCACTGTTTGAGTGATTCACTACCCTGTTAAGGTGACATTCTTTTGGATCTTTCAGTTCAGATGGAGTCCCAAAAATACAAGCAATATAGTATACTACTTACAGCTACATCACATCGAGCTGCTTTCTCAGCACATCTAATCAATAGATTTGTCAATAACAACAAGGAAGCTTGGTTTTGTTCGTTTTTTTTTAATAAGCTGCTGCAGGAGGGGATGTTGTTAGTAACTTCTCATTTGAGACAAGGTGTTAAATTGGCCTAGAGACTTCAAAAAGAAGCAGTGTTAGTGAACCCGCCTTACTTGCAAGGACAGCAGAAGCTGTACACGTGGCTGCTTGCATTAAAGGGCACATCTCTGTTTGAACTCTTGTCCAAGACACGTCCAGCTCAGACAATTGCCATGAATTAACCTCTGTCTGTAGTCAGGCAGCTGAGCTCACCTAAACCACTCGTGCAATCCAAACACCTCCCAGAGGGGTAGTTCAACTTCTTCACCTCCCTGCTCTGGCTCCATCAGGTTAGGACCTGTTTGTAGGTGCAGTGTCCTGCCCTATTCCTTGGCCAGCTCTGACTTATTGGTGAGCCAGTTCAGCTCATAAAACCAGCTGAAAAATGTTCATTCTTTTGCTGGATGAGTTTTGTGTCACTTCAGAAGCTGAATTACCTTTTCACTGGGGATCCAGTGAAATGCTGAGCTGGCAGAAGTGAGAAGGTATCCTATGTGGCCGGGCACAGAGGAAGGAGCAGTGGAGCAAACGGAATAGGGAATTCAGTGCTTTGGAATAACCGCAGCGTTCCAGAAAGGGCTGCATTCAACTGGGTGCTTAAATTGAGAGTTTTTACAGAAATGAAGTAGTGCATTGCAATCTTTCTGAATAAAAGTTATAATGTAATAGAAAGGTATAAACAATCACCAACAAAAAAGTCAGATCGGAACCAGCAACAAAGATGTTATGGAAAGATCTCAAGCAATGACTTCAGTGATGTAGGGATTCATATCAAAGAAAGACCTACATAAAGTGAGTTTTTACATACCCCATCTTACCCTGATGTAAGACAAAAGACAAGAAAAAAACCCAACCTGTTCATGATGAAATAAAATAACCCCTTAGCAACAGCACAACTAAGTGCAGTTGTGTTGGCTAGCTAGCAGTAACCCTATGAATTAGATAAGGGCACATTTACACTAGAAAAGCCTCTATTCAATGCAAAAGAATGCAATAGTGAGCTTCTATCTGAAGCCAAAAAGCTAATGTGTAAAGCTTTTTGAATCCGAAGAGTTCTGCATTACAAATAGGACCTGCAAATTGCAAGCGACAAGGGTCTTAAATTTTTTAGGTATCCAAAAGAACATTCTATGCAGCAGCAACAGTGTTACAACATCAATAAGAGCCTGTACTGAACAGGAAAACCATCAGGTTGACTCAGCACTTGTGTCATTCTACCTTAGATGTACTATCTCCTGGAGAAGAGAAAACCTTTTGAGGTAAATCAACTGGGGTTTGTCTCAAGTAACTTTTTTTTTTTTTTTTTACCTCCTCCTTATGTCTGCTAGAAACCTGAGCTCAGCATGCTACTGAAGCTGCAAAAGGTCTCAGAGAATTAAGTAGAGACTTCAGATTACGCTTCAAGTATGGCTGCCACATAAAACCCTGTTGAAGGTAGTCACAAACCTGTAACAGTCCAATACAACTGTTGCAGAATGAAAGGGCTTGCAATGTCAATGCATTTCATCTTCAGGAATTTGTCACTGAGTGTTTAGGGATTTGCTAAGCAGTGTTTGGCACACTTCCCTATCCTCTCATTCCCAGAGGGGAATGCTGCCAATCCACAGTTCTGGGCAGCAACTTTGACTCAGATCTCTGTCAAGACCCTATGTCTAATCAGTGTCAAAATATTACACTTGTTCTTGCACAGCATCTCAAAGCCTTTGACATTTTCATCATTCAGGTTCTCCTGGAGGACAAAAGCATCCTTTTCCTTGCCCTTTGTAAATGCAGTCTTTTCCTCATTAAGCCTCTTCTGAATATTGCTACACAGAGAAGTTCCCTAATCTGCTCTTTTAGTCATATCATACTTGTCTTTGAATTTCACCAGTCATTAAATACCATGTCCTATCTACTGTCTCTCATTCAGTATTGAAAACAAGCAGTCAGCTCCTTCCATCAGCTGTCCCAGATGATCGTTTATATTATAGTCTAGCATTTGAAGCAAGCGTCATTTCTGTTTTCTTCCATTCAGCTTTGAGGATTGTCCTGTACTAACCTGCAAAGTACTCCTGTCCTTCAATTCCTCAGTTCTTGACTAGTGTAAAGCCTAAGAAAAACTTGACAAGTTTTAAGGTGTCAGCACTAAGGACTGCACACTGATAGGACTGACAGCATGAGATTTGCTTATCCAAACAGTGTTATCTCAGGCATTACGCACTTTCCGCTGCTGTTCCAGAAGGGTGCCAGAGTCCTCGTAAGTCCTATGCCAGCAGTGTGCCGTTATCCTGGGTGGTGGAAGGCATCCTGAATGACACTGGACACTTTCATTTAGGCAACTGAATCCCTCTCATATTGCCTTGTATTGCCTTCCCTGTCTTTATCCACAATTGTAATATATTACTTTTGGGAGGGAGTGACATGCAGCAGCCACTATCCATGAGAACTAAAAGTCCTGTATAGTAATGCACACAGAAAGGATGTGATGAAGGCTGCTCATTAAAGCTGAGTGCTCCAGCAAGAGAATTAGTGGCTGGAATACCCGCCTCTACATAGACAAGCAAGATGCCCTAAGGTTTTGTGACTGTAGTCGGCTGTAGTAAGCTGTAGTCAGCTGCCCTTCTGTTGACAGTATGTTTCTTCAAAAAATTTGAGGCACAATCTTCACATCAGCTGTTTTCTGCCTCTAGTATATCCCTAGGAATGTACCACAGGTCACACTAGTACAACTTCGTATGAACGGTCATCAGGAATTTAATTCCAGACTGTGCTCATTTTGTGTGCATCCATCATTTTTGCACAATATTACAAGTGAGTTTTTTATTGGCAGGAAAAACAAGCAGCGTACATCTATGTGAACAAATGCTTACAGAGGACAGCCTCTAAACATGTAAATGTGGATTCACAATTAAAACTTGATTTTGAAGTGTCAAAATAATTCAGCCATAAGTCAGTCACAAAGTATATAAACTTCACCTTCCCCAGCAAAGAAATTGAAAATGCACACTAACAAGAAACAAGACTAACAGCAGTGCACTCAAATTTACAGGTTTTTTCACATATTTTGTAATCAAACACTGTTTGAAGCCTAATTGCCACATGTTTGATGTAGGTGTTGATTTTGTTGGAACTGTATCTATAGCCAGTGCAAACAGTCCAATATGGAGCCTTTCTTTGGCTCCATAACCATGTTAATGGCTTTTTCCACATTTATTGCTGGCAGCATCATACCTCCACAGAAGTTGAGCTGTGCTTTTTATGTTGGTTTTGTTCTTGATTTACTGGCAAGCTCTTTAATTGAACTCTTAAGAACACACCATGCATTCAGAACCTTCGCAAGTATAAGATGCATTTGAGAAGATGTTAATATAGTCTGCACTGTGGAACATGGATGCTCACTGTTATGTAAAGCACTTAAATTCAAATAATGAAAGTAATTAGAATATTTGCAACTCTATTACATGTTCGTATACTTCGAGCATCAAGACTATTAGAGGACGTCTTAAAGTCTCAGATAGAACAAGTCTCTCTCACTTCCTTTCTCTCTAAATATTCAGATTTTTGACTCACTACTGTTTCATTCACCTCACAGATATATTTCACCTTTCCTTACCAGAACACTTTAATGGAGTTTTCCTGAAGGTCAGCCAAAGAGACAGACTGTGACACACATTTTCAATATGCTGTAGGAAAATGAGAAAGGGACATGTGTGAAAACAGTACAATATCCTTCCGGTATTTTCCAAGTTGCACAACAAACTAGATGATGGGCAGCATGTTTCCTTTAATGTTTTTTAATGGAAAAGATAATACATTATAAAGAAAACAATTCTGGGTAATAAAAATATTTTTAAAGGAATATAAATAACATTAAAGGGATGCCATAGAAAAAAAAAAAGATGACAGAATTAAAACTTTGCTGTTCACAATGAGGTGTTTTTCCATGAACATTTACTTGTTTGCATATAGATATGAACTGTGCATTGGTAGGTGCAATCCATATCTTCTCACACTTCGCATTTTGCTGTTTTTCACTATTAAGACCAGACGAGCCTCACCAGAGAAGGACTGGTTTGTAGGATTTGAGACATAGTAGCCTGCAGTAAAATGCTGAAGGAAATTTTGGGTGACTAGCAGTTCTTACATAATCAAGGCTGTTGGTTGGTTTTGAGGTTTCTTGTGCTCATTCCAACAGCACAGGTGCAATTTTACTTCTAAAGGTACACAAGTATTTAGATTCAATTTTAACTCTGTAGCAAGGTTTGTGTCAGTCTTTTGTGCCTTCTCGCCAAATCTCAGCCTTTTTGCCAAACACAGGTGTGTGGAACACAACTTAAAAACCCACTATTGTTTTCCATTGTCTTTTCCCCATAATCTTCCTTGACAAAGAAAATGACATCTTGCGATAGTGTCTTCTGCTGTAGCTCTTACACAACACAACTGCCCTATGAGTTAGAACATGATCAACGATATGCAGCCATGCAGGAACACCAAACACATGCAAAATCTCACTGTCTTATATGTGGTGTTGTTACCATAGGTATGCATGACATCCCAAAGACCTCAGTCACAACAGCTGATTCTCTTCATTTAAGAACACACAAAAGCTTCCACATGTAGGAATAGACACCAATAGCCAAGCACGGATATAATAACAAATAACTATATTAGACATAACAATATGCATAAAAGAAGTCAGAATTTTTAGTGCCTTTTTGCATGTGCAAAACCAGAAGCCTAGGGCTGTGGAAACCAGCTGCCAAGGATCAGCCAGAGGACTAGTTAGATGAGCTGGGAACAAGCTCCAGACCTGTGCTCTGCCAGTCGTGTTGTGGTGGCTCCACTGTATTCAGGTTTGCCTTCATGGCAGAGGACCTGGTGAGATTTAGCAAGCTGCTCAGTCCCTCCCTCCTCTAATGAAGACCGTTAAAATACCAACAGAGGCCAATTATCTTTTGAATGGCAACCACGAGATATAACTGGAGAGGAGTGTATAGCAAAACTGTTTTAAAACATTCCTGAACTTTGAAGGTGAGATGTAAATTCAAACTGTGGTCAAAGCCACATATGCTCAGCAAAAACTCTTGAAAGGAACAGGCTTTCTCTTTGAAGAACGTATTTTTGGTTCCCTGTGACAGTTTACAAGTGACCTTCTCTAATAATCTTCTTGTATCAGTTCAAAGCACGTACGGTGTCATTCCAAGGAAACCATGGCATACGTGGTGAGCTTCCTAGAAAGCACATGATTTAGAAAATGTCACAAAAAGTACGCAAATCTGACAGCTGCTGGCTGGAGTATTCCTCTCTAGTGCGTATGTTTCTTTACAAGATGACTCTTTAAAAGTATACAAGACCTGTTATCATTCCATGAGTACAAGTGAGGTTTAGGTCACTTTTCTTTTAGACACATAGGCTGATAAATCACTTCTATGTAGGTCAAACTCACACTAACATCATAAAATTGTGACACAAGCAGCACGTAGTCTGGCCAAGCTAGAGTTACTTTTTAATTGCTTCTGCTAAAATCCCAGGGATATAAAAAATGTACAAGTAAAACCAGAAAAATAGGCCTAGAAAACATCGCCTCCTGTCTTCATTGGACAGCACTTTCAGTGTTTCTCAAATGAAAAAAGCAAATAAAGATGCTACACTGATGGCTTTTTGAAGACCTGAGAGAAAATGATGGGGCTATATTCTGTATGAGTGATTTTTCTCTGGTCATTTTGGTATAGAATGAATTACTTAAATCCAAATGGAATTTATTTTGGAAGCAATTCCTCCAAAAGCACTTATACTATATGTTTGTTTGTCATAGAGACTAAAGTGAATGGGGAGAATGGGAGGTGGTAGAAAGTTAGTTCAACATAAAAAACAATGTAAGCATTTACAAGTGTTATAGATAACACCCATAAAAGAGATTGAGATAACATAATTCATGTTATGATATATATTTTAAAAAATAATAAAAAATTAAAAAGCTGACTGTAAAATTTTAATTTGATCCCATGTATTAAGATTACGATTTTTCTTACAAGATCACACAAATTTTTCCTCCGGTATCTTTTGCCTCTAGAAGAATCCTGCTTTCTTTTTGCAGGTGGGGAGGTGAATCAAAGTGTCACAGATGAAGACATCCCATATACAGAGCCCTCTGCATCATTTTTCATCAACAAGAAGATGCACAGGGGAAGAAGCAAGAAGTGTTGAGATTAGAAAAAGAAGGTCCGATGCCTAAGGGAGTTAGGTGTTCCACAGGAGAACAGGTTTCTATCCCTGCCTCTGCCAAAGGATTGCTGAGTAATGTTTATATCCAAGCTCAGATGAGATTTAGATGCTACTTGCTGACACTGAAAAAGCTGTAAGTTAGGCATGTGGCCTCAGGAGAGAAAATCTAAGTTAGGTCCCCATTTTCCCTCCAGCCCCTGTAGAATGGGGGGCCTGAGGCAGCTGGGAGCAGGTGTCACAACACCAAACATACTGAATGGAAATAGATCATCCTTTCTGGATGAGGCGGCTCCCCAAGACTGGGATTCATAGCCCAGAACTCTATTTGACTGCTTGATTTGTCCCATTCATCAGTCACCTAATCTACAGGGTAGTGCTCGCACTCTCTAAAATGATACAATGCCTAGGATGCTTACCCAAAACCAGAAGCTACATTTCTAAGGCTTTTCTCAGCATAGCACAACTCAAATTTATACAGTTATTTCCCAGGAGAGAAAAAAATCTACCATTAGATTATAAAACAGAGGTTTATAACCAATACATGCCTGGTTTGTCAACCCCATCAATGACATTTCTGCCCCTTTGACTCAGTCCTGACCTTCATTTTTTTTGTTCTCTTTTTCTCCCGCTCTCTTTGCCTTACCCTGGTGTCTTTTCCCAGTCAGTTCCAGGTTCCAGTACCCATGTCAGTCCATTCCTACATTTCATTCAAGAATTCAGAGGTGCAGACTTCTTGGCCACCCACCACCCAGGCATCAGTTTCCTGCTAAAACATTACCAGCCTCTGCTTGCAATGTGTCCCTTAAGCTCCTTTATTTATTCCCTTCCCAGGTTAGCTGTCTCTTTGGCTTCCGTAATGTACATCTTCCTTCTCCAAGTTGTCTGTGCCCAACTGAGAGAGGACACGAGGTGCAAAAGAAATAAAAAAAAAAAGGAAAAAAAAAAAAGGAAAAAAAAAAAAAGAGACATCCTCTCAGTTCTCATGACCAAATATTTCCTCGTAAGTATTTGGAAATATCATGGACATGGGTTTGGTTATATTTTTAAACTATTTACTTTTCAGCAGCCTGAAATCCTTCTTCTGTGGCTTTGAAGCATTTTTTTCAGCTTCTTCATGTATATTTTGGATTCAGGGGATTTGGGAGGAGAAGGGTGTGTTAGCACCTTCCCAGAACAAGTATTTTAATCATTATGAGCACACAAGTGAATTGGAGCCAGAAACAAACAGAAAATAAATGCTACAATTGATGTTGCAATTTTTCTAAAATAACGATGTCACAGTGAAGAAATTCCATGCATTCTGACCCACTAAGTGTGTGTTTCTGTGCTGACAGTTTTGAATAGTAGTTATTGTCAAGCAATCATACAGCCAACCTCCAAATGAGGCATAGTGTGACAGAGTTCAGGGAAATGCGTACCTGAGAAAATCTATGCAGTTAGGCATCAGTAATTCCAGAGCATCGCTGCACCTGCAGTGGCTGACACTGTCTACCTCACTGTCATGAATACAGGGCAAGATAATGCATGTGGAGGAAGAAATTATATTTATCATAGACAGTCATTTCCAAAATTAATGGGTCATGTGCTGTGTTGTCGTGTTTTCACAACTCAATGTTCATGGCAGGGAGCCCATCCTTCCACAAAACGTACCAGAAGGTCAGGAAGGACAGTACATCTTTGTCTCCGCGTAGCAAAGCACACTGCAATAATTTCAAGGAACAAACACAGGCAACCCTCTGCTATCTCACTTGCCTCGACTGCTTCTAAGTTAGGTTGGGGGAAGAAGGCTACAAGATGGGACCTGCCCAGTATTGAACAGTATTTCTAGTAGCATGTTTTCCTAATCCTTTCATCCTTGGTTGACCTGAAAACATACTGCAGTAAAGTTTTGCTTCTGGGTGTTCGTCTCAAATTGAGTTTCTAGCATTACTTTATACATTGCAAATTACATTACAGGAAAGGTAAAACATTTCTGCAGTGTAATCTTTTAAGTCTTCTCAAAAGGAAAATAGTTCAATTGATATTTAACATCTGGGATGTTTGATCTTTCTGGAAAATCATCAGGTGAAGCAATATACTGCAGAACCTTTCTATTTTGTATCTTCCACTGATTACCTGCTACTGGGCACTCTTGGAAACAGAGCATTGCAATAAGGGAATCAAACACTGTTTTGCATGCATAGAATTGGATTATTAAATTCATGTAATTCTGTTACCTACAAAAAGTGGATTGCTCTACAATTCATATATGGAAACAGAATGGTAAAGAAATCTCAGTTAACTGAGATACAATAGCTTTAAAGTACAAAGGTAGGGTGAAAACCATTTTATCTTACTTCAATGGCACCATACGATACCTTTCTAAAAATGGACTGCATTTTCCATTTTAGGATTCATTGACAGAATATTGTTATTACATAAACCGCATGCTTTTTACTGTACTACTGAGAAATTAGTTATGGAAAACTCAATTGTGCCAGCACTGAATTATGTTTATAAATACTGAAAATTCAGCTTCCAGACTAAAAGGAAGAAAATTAACTGTTCAGCAATGTAAATAGTTCAGGAAAGAGATTTTTAACAGAACTTCAGATTGATGGCTTTTTTAAGGGAGGCACACGCATTGGACCTGTGCCAAAGTGTTGTTAGATGCATTATGCAACATAACAATAATTATCACACATAAACAAAGCAAAAAATTTAATCCCTGTCCTTGAGAAATTATGTTATCTTCTTGTATAGCTATATACGTGCTCCAGAAAAGCAGCCAAATTTCAAGCTATACACAAGAATTCAAATTATTACCTTTATGGTTGTGATTATTCTAAGACCTGATCTTTTTACCACAGGGCTTGGAAAGCAGAGTCATATATCTCTTGCATTCTGTGGGTGATTATACATTAAAACAATGCAAAATCCATTACATTTCAAGATCATCTTGGGGCTGCAGTTGTGAGAGTGTCATCAATTAACATTCCAGGGAAAATCTCAGTTTGGAAAGCAGAACAGGAATAATAAATATGTAAGCACATACATCTGTACAAAAGCTCCCGTCTGAGCCTTGCGTATAACATCTTGAGGTATAGCTTAATCTTAAGGTCTGAAACTAGATTTGCACACAGATGTGCAAACTACTTATGGATGTCTGTTCTCTGCTTAAGCAATGTCATTTCTTGCACAAAACTTGGCTCTAACCACTATTTATATGCCTTATGTTGTATTGTCTCTGAAAAGGAAGAGAGAGAAAGAAACTAATAATTAAAAAAATGTATTTACACCCTCTCAAGGAACTGGCATTATACATGTTCCTTAGTTATACTGGTAATTTCACTGGACTGTATTTGGAAAACGAGAGCAATTAGACTTTAAGGCACATCTCTGCAAGTCATATGGTTTTAGCATAATTTTAGAGGCTTTAAAAAAAAAGATAAAAATAACAACTCAGATATTTCTGGCAATATATTTTTAGAAAAAAAAAAACTTTTGCATTGTGGTCCCAGTAAGGGATCTCTGTTATAACGCTTGAACTTTGTTATACCATGTGGCCCAGCAGTGTCTGTCAAACGATGTCCAGACACTCCAGCAGACCTAATGATTTAATGAGCGCTCCCCATCCAGTGTTTAATCTCCCAGTGTACGCTTCCTGGAGGGTAGCTCCTGATGATATTTAAACAGACTTTTGGTCTGAAAGTAGCAGTTCTACCTGATAAAAAAAGAGATCCTCCCTCAGGCTGAATCAGCAAGATCTGTGTAAAGTGACAGCTTGTCTCACCAGGCAGTTTCTCCTTGAATACCTTGCTGGTCCCACCCAGAAAACAGAAATATTCTGGCAAAGAAATGGGACTGAAAAGAGGGTTCTTTGTTCCCTGAGTTGCTGTATGATTTGACAGGGAAGATATAAAGATATCTGTAGGTCACTGAAGGTTACTATTTCCTCTGGCATCATTGATTTAAGAAATGAAGAGAAAACAAACATCCCAACCATAGGAACAGAATGGCAGGATCATTGCAAATCCAGAAGGAGACGACACTAATAAACAACTGAAGGTAAGCTTTCAGTGGTATCCAAAGCAGCATCCGACTGAGGATCTGGATCAAAAACTTTCTCTGGAGATTTATGTAGGACAAAGAGCTTTTCTGTTCTTTCTTCGGGCACCTGATGCTAAATCCAGATGGCTGACTCCTGGTATTGGACACAGTGTCTGCCCGATCATTTGTTGTGCAAATATTTTCCCTCAGCCAAAAGTAAGCCCATTTTTGGTATTATTGAACACAGATTGAGGGAGCAAGCAGCCTCATTACTTGTTCACTCATTCACTTATTCATCTGAGTTAAGAAAACAAACACATCTAAGTTTTCTCTGTTTAATCGATAGACAGGCAATATTGTCAGAAGCTTTTAAATAAGATTAAGGCTATGTCCATAATAAATAGAATAATTCTTTAAAGGCTTTCCTTTTTTCTGTTCGTTTGGGGCTTTGGTGCTTCACACCACCACCAAATAAAGGGTGCTGCGCTGTCTGTACTCTGTATAAAATGATTAGACGGAGTTGTTATTCTTATCTGAAACCCGTAAAAACAACTCTCTTTCATTTAAGAAGATAATAGCTGTTTCATCAAGTTTCATTCTACTTTAACTGAATTTATTGTAAAATAATTGTAAGGAGGTGTACTTTTTTAACTTGCCACAAGTTACAATGAGAAAAACAAAGATTGGATATAGGTCCTCTCCCTATTTCAGGACCACTTAGCCCATACGTGACAGCCTCTGTCTAATCCTACACCCCACAGATTCATGGTTAAAAGACAGAAAGGACTAAAGCCCTCACTGTGCAGAGCCAGAACACGAAGGGAAGTGACGCCTCTTAGGAAGAAAAGGTTTCCCATGGCTTCAAGCAGAGGTGGGGGCATTATTCCCTGCTTCACCGTCCTCCTTATTTTGCTTATGAGGAAACAGCCACCTCGGCATAGGGGACTGGGGTTTGCCTTTTGCCTGCAGGCCCCATGGAGCTGGCAGGGTGAGGTCTGTCACTGCTCAAAGGACTCATATGGTCAATAGGCTCCCCAGAATAGGGGAAAATGCTTTTGTACAGTTAACTTCATCCTTCTACAACCAGTCAGCACAAGGGTAGGAGACGGGATGTTGGAGAAGGAGGGATTACCAGAAAGAGTGTAAAGCAGAGGTGCAATTTGCTACGTACAACCCAGCAAGCCCACTTGTATATGAAATGTATTATTTGCTTTAGCTTGAGAACAAATAATTCCTGCTTCTAACTCATTCCATGTGAAAAATAATAGAGTGAATACAAGGAATTAACGCTTTCAGAGAAATAAAAATACAGTGCTACAACTTGAACTCACAGTAGCTGGGCAGAGGTTCTTTAAAAAGAAAGGCAAAACAACATTTCTCATGTCATACCTATTATGCTAGAACAAAATGGGGAATAGCAAGACAACGTTATTTTGTCCTAAGCAAACAAATTAAAGATTTGCTGCTGCCCAGTCTCAAAAATTGTCTGCTGTGGGTAAACTGCAGACTCTCCAAACACTGCATGTCACAGCAACAAAACCAGTGTTGTAACAGTGGATAAATGAAAACACAATTTACCAAAACTACCTTTCTCATAACCAACGTCAGTGGGGAGCTACACTCCCTCAGCTTGCCAGGGTAGCGTCATTCTCACTGCCTCCAGCTACCATGGACTCTTGGGCCCATGTTAGTCCTCGTGCTGAGGAGGGTGCTTTGCACATCTGCCAGGTCCCCTCCATTTCAAATCAGTGGATGAAGTGGGTTCATTTTGTGACCAGGAAGGGAAGAGACCTCAGCATCTGAGCAGAGATCAGTTCTGCTTTAAGACTCCTCCACTCCTTCTTAATTTCCTTCCTTATCTTCCAGTCCTTCCTTTTGCTGCCCTCTATTTTGTCTCTCCATTGTTTATCTCCTGCACTCTCCTTCTCTTCATTCTTCGTGTTTCACTTGGTGGTTACTCTTACACTCTCTCGATCACCACCTTCCTTCCCCACTATGTTTACTTTTTTTCTGTTTCTCATCTGAATTGCTAGGTTTTGTCTATACATTCCTTTTACAGTTCATCCTCGTTTGCTGAAGTTTTCAAGTCCTCCTTTGATCTCTTTTTTTTTCTCCCTGCCTCTATCCCTGTTATCCACTTCATGTCTTGAATATTTGACTCACACAATTATGGATATCTGAATAGAGTTAGATTTGAAGTATGTACCCAGAAAAGAGCTCCAGCAGGTCACTGTGTCACTTTAGCAGTCACGGTATGCAGCTGGAGAAGATTTAAGAGCCGTGACAGTTGGTCACAATCCAGTGCTCAGTGTGGACAGTTGGTCACACAACCGGCCAATGACACATGTGTGCATATTCTCTCTGACTTCCCTGATGAGATTAAACCCAGAAAATGGACCTGAAGCTTTCAAGTGTAATGGAAAAGTGTTCAGGAGAAGAGTCAAAGCCATCAGCCCATAAGAATTGCCCTCTTGGGTGAAGAGCAGAAGTCTGTCCCAGCAGCGGCTGAAGGAGAGGGTACGCAGGGAAAGCTTGTGACCCTGTAATTTTGTGAGATGCATTTCCCTTATACTCTCCTAACATCCAGAGGGGATAAGGCAGGGATGAACCCTCTCACATTCCTGCACATATTCTGTCTACAGACTGGTTATCCACAGATTTATCTAATCCCTCTTAAACTAGAAAATGCTCTCTGTATCCACAATGTCTTTGGCAGCAGTCGCCAGTGATTTACTACCTACAGTGGAAAGAAATATTTTTGTCCTTTTACCTATTTTAAACCAGGTTCCTACCAGATCCTTTGAGAGTTCTCTGGGTCATACATAGCAGTGACCATCACTACCACATCTTCACTATTTTCATAATTCTGTGAAACTTTTTCAGCTGACCCTCTCAGCTGTCTCCTCTCCAAACTGAAGAGTCCCAGCCTTTCTAGCTTCTCCTCACTTGATCTGTTATTAAATACAGGGCAATGTGTAAACCTGATGGCAAACTTGAGTGGCAAAAACATCAGTGTGCCTGAAAAGGTTCTGGGAAATCAAAGGGTTTTGAAAAATACCCAGTTATTCCCCCGAACTGTGCTTTTTCTCCAGGCTTGGTGAGCAAGGAGCGCTTGGTCACTAACACTCCAAACCCAGGTTTTCTTTCTTGCCTTAAATGACACTTTAAGAGCTTTCCAATTCTTTAGACTCCTCATTCCTCTTTCTAACGTATTCTGCTAAGGCATGTGATGTCAGGGTCCTGAGAGCATCAATGCGCGTTACTTGCCCTGATGAGACCCCTGGGGCTGCCCCCACCTCACCCACAGCCCAGGACCCCATTTCAGCCCCCTGGGGCCATCAGTCCCTGCTCCAGTGATGCTGCAGCAGTGCCCATCCCTAGCTTCCCACATCCCTGTCCTGCCCAGCCATGGGCCCCACTGATCTGGACTCTGACCCACAGAATGACTTCCCAGCTTGACCTCAGACCCACCTCATCACCATGGATCTGCCTCGTGATCACTGGCCCTGATCCTGACCCTGACCAGCCGCTTGAATTCCTGGCTTGGCTTTGGACCTGCCCCATCACCACACACTTGCCTGATGACCTGGGCTCTGGGCTGAAGCCGGCTGCCACCTCTGGGTCTGTGCTGCTCCCTCGCTGGATGTGGTGGAACATGCCCTGCCTCTCTGGTTCCCTGCCCAGTTGGCCGTGGCATTGCACTCAGTTGCCAGCTCTGCAGCCCTCAGGGAGCAGCCAGCCCTTGCTGCACCCTGATGTGAAAGGTAGAGAAGTCCATAATTAGCTTCCCAAGGCATGAAAAAGCGTATGAAGCACCGAAATTATCTTTAATCTGCCTTTGTGCTGCTGCACATGAAAATCACCCTGGAGGCAAAAGGATACAAACAAGAGGGACAGGAGATGCCAGAGAGAAAGATGATGGGCAAGAAAAGTCATACCCCCTCTTTGCCTGTTGGGCTTCAGAAATACTTTAAATTGTACGTACCAAATGGAGCTGAACGCTGACATTTCAAATCCACTCCTTTACAGAATATTTTACAGAGAAGCTTTCAATTTTACTCTGCCTTCAACATCCCTATATTCTAACATTGTAATGAGGCTGAGAAAAAGAATAATTAATAGGGACCAAAAAAATCCCCTGTTATTGCTTAATATCTACAGGATGGATGGAAGTCGCTTTTATAACAGCTAACAGTGGACGTGAAAACAACTTGCAATCCAGTTAAAACTCGAGAGTCCTATGTCCTACTCTGCTGTAAGATTAAGTTGGGATGTCCAGCACATTCAGAAAAGAATATCTTTAGAAAAAATCCTAAATTTTTGTGTGCTTTTCCGTTATCAATGCTATGATGGCACTAAGATGTTAGTTTTGTATGTCTGTAACTAAAGCCATCATTATAAGTTGTTACTGGGCCATTGTAATCAAAGGAAATATGAAGACTTGAAAACGAATCCCAAATGAATAGATTCATTCATTTGAAAAAAAACCCAAATCAAACATCCCAGAGGTTTGAATCCCAAATATTTCCTGAGATACGTGGCTGTTGGAAGCACTTGGAAGTCTTAATTAAAACTTTGTTTACAGAATGAACCGTGATTCTTAGAACTGCTGGCTACTGTAGACAAATTACCTGGACTGACAAAGTAAAACAGAAAGTTAGAGAAATCATCTGGATTCAGAGTTTTTAATATTTCTGTGGAGAATGTGGATTTGCCAAATAACCATATTTGGGAATGCTGTTTTAAAAGGCTAAGAATGTTAATAAAGTTATTAATATAATATTCCAGGTCAAAGCTAAATAGATGAAAGAATATCCATTGGCACATGCACCAAGAACTGCATCAGATGACCAACTCGGGAAAGCACTGCTGTATCAGTGCCACTTCACATTCTTCAGTGCTTTTCTTTACAAACGTAAGGGCTTAGAACTATATGCTTTGGTTTGGGTGTCTTTGTCATAGAAGGCTTCATTTCTAAAATATCCACATAATGTTAGATAAAGCTAACAGGAGTCATCTGTGAAAAAAAAAAAAAACCAAACCTGACCACAACAATTAAATGTAAATTCCTTAAAGAAGTGGCTGGCAGCCACTTCAAGCTGTGGCTGTCTCTGCAAGCACTGCAGGACCGCAGACCCCTTTGAGCACTGGGCTGGGCTTGTCCTGGTCTCAGCAGAAAGAGGTACTGACACCAAACCCTGGCTGCCACTGGCGAGGCTCCCGCAAGGTCCACACACTTCAAATAACAGAGCTCTTTGCTAAGATGATTCACATACTGCTTACGTTAAAAGCGCTGAGTATTTGATTAGAAATTAAGACAGCCATGCCTCTCGAGTAGGTCTCTAGGGTCAGGCCTATCAGCACAACCAAGAAGCTTCAGCCCATTGCAGTGCCAGTGGGAGCTGCATCTCTGCCCAGTCCCCATCCATGCCCAGGCCACACCTTGCCCATTATCCAGTCTTTTCTTGCCAAACAGCTCAACTGAAGGGGTTTCCATGGCTCTCCTACTTTGCCCCCCTCCAGAGTATGACACCGCCCACCCCAACACAGGCTTTCCTTCCCTCTTGTGTTCTGCAGAGGGGGGGAAGTCCTTTGCCTGCTGTGCATCAAGGCGGTGGTAAAACTGAACGGTCACACTGCCAGCGTATCCTGCTTGGAAACATTGAAGGCCAGGTTGGATGGGGCTCTGAGCAACCTGATCTAGTTAAAGATGTCCCTGGTCACTGCAGGGGGGTTGGACCAGATGGTCTCTAAAGGTGCCTTCCAACCCAAAACATTCTGTGATTCTATATCCAGCCATACTGTGAACTGGATCAATTTTGTTCACATTTTACAGGACATTAGTGTAATAATTAGATTCAAAAAGGTGAAAATATATTATTTCAACCAAAGTAAAACATTCATTTCTACAGGACCAGACATCTAATCTTTACAATTTCTTCCCTTCAAAAGATTACAAATGTGCAAGTTAAAATGACAAGGTAAAAAACAACCAAAAAAAATTTCAGCAGGACTGAAACTAAATATTTTGGAACAATTTACTTAACACACAAAAAGCTCAAATTCATTCCTTTGTCCTTATTTGGAAGATAACAAAATATGGAAAACTTAGGATTGCCTCTGGTAATGAAGTTCAACATTTCATACAGGTCTAACAGGCTACATACAGCACTGTGCAGCAGGGAGACCATCAGGAGGGTCGTTTACTCTTCAGTATGCCACAGTTTTGCAAGAGGACAGGAGTTTCTTCTGTGACTCTACAATTAGGTGCATCTTTGGCTAACTTTGCTTTCCTTACCAAGTAATTGTAAGTACCAGCAACATGAAGCCTACAGCATGCCTTCACTTTTCCAGCTTCTTTGAAACATTTGTTTTGTGGCTAGGCCCTATCAAATACTCTGTAAGCATAAAACAAAGATGGGAGTCATCAAAACAGGAAAGAGAAATGCAAGCAATATGCCATCGTGGGAACCAGATGACTTTTCTGGGCCCTTGACTCTAAAAGCTGCAGCTGTCATCCCCACTTGTTCAATACCGATCCTTGGAAAGTGAGTCATGACTCACTTCCCCTGGTCCTGATGCTTCCGCTGAGCAGGGAGGTGTTGCTCACTCCCTAGCAACCATGTTTGTACATGTGATGGCTGATCATCCTTGTCACAGAGGAGTTTTCTGCCATGAATCCTAAGACTTGAAATAGAATGTGTTTCAGGGCTACAGTTCTCTAGAATTGCTTTCATATCCTACTTTTGGAGCAATGATTAACTAGGCCACCCTATTTTACTGGAAAATTTTCAATCATCCTCCTTACTCGACTCTGTATTTCAGTAGAAAAATTAGAAACCATATCAAGAGGCTTAATTTTTCCTTTCCTAAACAAAACCAGGCTGCCAGTGACTCAAAAGTCTCAAAGAGAGGCATAGTAGTCAAATGTTGTTTTTTTTTCTTGTGATACTGAACTCTGTAAGGGCACAGTATTGCGGGAACACAATCTGCTTCAAGTTTAAGGCTGAACACCCGTTTTCAGTTCAACCAATACGTCTTCAGAATAGCAGGCTCACTGAAATAATATTTTAACAATTGTCTAAAATCAAATGCTGATTCAGACAGTGTTCCAGCAAAATTTGCTGTTGACCAAGCAAATACATTTCATAGAATCATAGAATCACAGAATCATAGAATCATAGAATCATAGAATAGTTAGGGTTGGAAGGGACCTTTGAAGGTCACCTAGTCCAATCCCCCTGCAATGAGTGGGGACATCTTCAACTAGATCAGGTTACTCAAAGCCCCGTCCAACCTGGCCTTGAATGTTTCTAGGGATGG
>BOSO01036253.1:438-12107 GCA_018403395.1 Gorsachius goisagi | reverse complement strand
AACATTCAAGGCCAGGTTGGACGGGGCTCTGAGCAACCTGATCTAGTTACCGGTGTCCCTGCTCACTGCAGGGGGGTTGGACTAGATGACCTCTAGGGGTCCCTTCCAACCCGAAACCTTCTATGATTCTATGATTCTATGATTCGAGTGGGTATCTATGGAGCTGAAAAGGGCTTTTTTTTACAGAGATTGGTCATGAAATGGGGCTGATTTAATATTTTAATTGATGGCCTTCACACACAGAATGGGTACTTACATACTTCGCTGGAAAAGCAGAACACTGAGAAGCATTACAAGCACAACGGAGGGTCAAGATCTGGATGATAGAAATAGGGTGAGAGTTAACAGCACCGAGTGGAAGTTCGAGCACCAGGGGACTACAAATTAGCTTCAGAAGTAATTTCTCTTAAAGATTAAGCAGTGGAAGGTCCCCAGTGCTCTGAGGATGAAGTATAAACTGACTTTAGGAAGGCCAAAGGAGCATTTTCTTTCTTGCCAAACTGTTCTTAAAAATTTGGACTTGCTTAATGAGCTTGCATTTCATGATATATTTGCCTGCTATTCTGCTTTCCTTCTTCAGTGGTGTATTTTTCTCTTTCTCAGCTTCTGAGTGTTTTGAAGCTATTCTCATGACAATCACTAGAAAGGAAAATGAAAAGCATAAAGAAATAAGAGGAAGAGATTTTGTGTTTCAAGATAGATAGCAGCAAAAATGCATCATCTGCCTGTTGAATTGTCCTTGGCCTTTTGGCAGGATTATGCAAAAGGCAGAAGAGAAGGACTTTTTTAAGAGGTAAGGCAAATGTTTGCTAGAAAAGTTAGCTCCTACATAGAGTTTCAGACAGCTCGACAGGGCCATGCATTTTTGGTGATGCACTAAAAGAAAACCTCAACATGTGTCAGTAACAGAGGTATTGAAGGGTAAGGGCACCAACAAGCTCTGCTGCATACATTTAGCTTGCACATGAGCTTAAGCAGCAGCTTGTGCAGGGTGAGATCGAGGGGGGAATGATTTTGCCACATCATCCAGGTCTCTTGTAGCACAGTTCCTGGACCTCACTTGTGGGAAAACAAGTTTTTGGGGGTACCCACAAGCAGTCAGGAGGATTACACTAATCAGTGCAGGTGCAGGGGACAAGGTCTTGAGTAGCTTATTGAAGAACATCCTCAGGAAGAATCAAGGGGGTGTGTTTTCTTCTGGGGGGGATTTTTTAAGGGCAACCTGCCAAGCATTTCAGCAGCTAATTATATTGGGAGTTTATTTTTTGAAGTGTTTATAAGTGATCCAAAAAGAGGGAGGTTTGATTCTTCCACTTGACGTGTGCCAAATATAATTGGAATGATCACACAGTGGTCAATCTGTGAACAAATTGGATTTGCAATTTTGGCAATCACACGGCTTTTGAAAGGCCCTCTGGAAATCAGGACAGTTTGTTTCATGCAACGCTGACAGTTTGTGCACAAAAAAAGAACAGAAAAATAAGCACTTTCTTGCTAGACAAATAAGATCTAGGATGAAATCTAACTCTTTTGAAGTTGATGGCAAGATTCCCGTTGGCCATGATTTCACCCCAAATCTTTCAGCAGTGAACCTAGTAGTTCCGAGTAGATCTGCAGAAAAACTGCTATGCAGTGTAATCTGAGAAAGTTATTTTCTTTCCTTGCAGGCATTCCCAGCTGTAAATATTGTGTATGATCAAGCTGACATTGTCCTACATGTAAAAAAAAAAAAAAAATCATTTAAAGAAATTAAGGACTGAGGGAAGCCAGTACTTTCTTTAGGTCAATACCACAATGGCATGGGAAATTTCTAAAAGGACCTAAAACAAAGGCTGAGGACTTTTTCAGTCCTGTCTTTGATAGTTTTTTCTTGTTCATCAAGTTCCTTAACTTCCTCAGCGCGCCATTCTGAAAGACTGGCTCAAGGTCAATAATTTCTGGTAATTTCTGTGCTTATATTCCTTATGCACTCTTCGAATTATTTTTGTCCTTGCTGTTTTCAAAGTCTGTGGAGCTTTTTAAAAACCTAAAAGAAGAAAGGGGAAATAAGTAACAATTTCTTGTTCTGAATTATGCCATTATATTTGTTCTCCCTACTTAACGTTTAAGTTTTTTTTTATTTTAGCACTTTCTCCATGTTTTAATTAGAGATGAAAAAACTACAAGACTAGGAAACTATTTTTTTCTTTATAAAACTACTTCATGTAGGCCCTAGATCAGCAAATAAACAATTCCCTGTTAAATTTAGGCATTTATTAAAGTCCAGTCTGACTTAAGCACATTACATTTATTTCTCAAGAGAAATGGAACATATCTCTATATCTTTCACTATGCAGCATCAGACCGTGCATTTCAGATTGCCACTGCCACTATCCAGTAGCCTTCACTTTAGGTTCTCCTACTAACAGCTCAGCCCTTTTGACTCCAATGGGAGCAAGATACATGTCTTTAGTTATTTCTCTCTGTGTCAGATGGTAGTTGTTAGAACTCAGGACAAAATCCAAAGTGCTTGGAAATCCAAAATCCAAAGAGAGGTCATTGACTTGTAAACCTTTCTCATTGATACATACTTGCCTTTGTGACAAAAAGCAAAAATTCAACAAATCCTTAGTCTTCTAAAACCCGTCATTTATACATGGAATGTTCAAAACCAAAGGAAAATTACAAGTGTTTGTTCAAAGATAAAAGGAATCCAAACCAAAACACACTGTAGTAACTGCAATGTATGAATACAGACATGAGGATGCAAGATTCCCTTCTAATTCAGACTTTCAATTTCAATGATTGCAAGTTTTTGTCAATGTAACAGTGGATAAAAAAAAGCTTTCAAAACTGTTTATTAATCCAACTGCCTGGCAAGAAACTCTTATCTATCAAAAGCCAAGTTAGCTATTGCTCTGCTGGCTGCCGCTGACGTCAAAGTTTAGACTGTCTGAGAGCAAGACTCCCACTGAAATGAACCGAGCCATCAGAATTCTGCATTTTTGAATGGCAGCCAAACTATACTCAAAGTTTGCTTCTTTCACGAAGACTTCATCCCTTGGTAAATTTTATTCCATAATGTGAAGTGCAGATGACAGCACATGTTAGTATTGTAACATCACGTAAATTTGTGGATAGGACTATCAAGTCATGTAAATAAATTGTGTCAATTTTCTGTAGTTATAGAAGCACCTGAGATGTCAAGATATTCTTTGTGCTTCTCCTTAAAAAAAAAAAAAAAAACAAACCAAAACAAAAAAATCTGGGTAGCCAGGTGTGGTCTCTGTAATCATAGTAGCAATGTGCCACAGGAATATGTGAGGAGAAAAGTAACAATAACTGTCTCTTTTCCCCTCTCATCTGTGTGCTAAATTTTCTGTTGAGCTTAAAAGCTTATTTTTCTTTGATTCTGCAAGGAACTGACTTGATATACCAAAAGCCAGGGGAAAAAAATATTCCAGGACACTGAATGTGAAAAAATCAGGGGTTTTGTTAGCTCTGTCATGTTTTGGAAATCACACGCATTGGGGGTAGATGCTCAAAGGCCAGAAGGATTCACTGAGATTTGCACAGTCCATTGCTTACATGTTTGCTTGCAGCTGAACGCTTTCTACTTACTGCTCACGCCATTATCGCGGCAGGGTTACCCTGACCAGTGCTTGGGGCGGCTACTAATAATCCACACAGGAGGGAAAATTTTGCTATCGAAAATTACAACTACCCTTGCTTGAGACATCATTCTTCTTGAGATGGTTTCTAAGTTTTAACTGTATTTCTGGCTTCACAGAACAGTTCACAGATTTCTGAGTAATCCCTGTGTGAGGGCCTTGTTAATCTCTGTCTTGTGCCAATTTTATGCTTTTGTCTTTATGGGAAGAGGATAAGGAGAAATAAAAGGATATTTAATATCATAGGGAAATCAACAGAACAACAGACATCTTTTCTATTTATCCTTAGTTTATGAGACCAAATGGACTGTTCAGTTCTTCTGCTATCTTCCGTCTAGACCTTAAAGATGACTCCCAAAATAAAATGAGGCTGACATACCACCATAACACATTGTGATGAATTAATTAGTGGTGCAAGTTTTCTGCCACAATCCTTTTTCACCCTCTCCATTCTACGGCTTTTTTCCCCAAGCTTAGGCCTTCCCTTCCAATATTGCCCAACTCCTTTGCTCACAAATTCCAATGTTGTCTGACAGTGCCACTGCAGCTACTCTTTGCTGAAGCAGACTCGTAAGACCATGTTAGCTGGTTAGATACTTATTTAACCTCTCTATTTATCTGGAATCACAAGATCTTCTTTCAGTAGTGACATATAGAATCATAGAATCATAGAATTGTTGAGGTTGGAAAAGACCTTTAAGATCATCGAGTCCATATCCCTTACTCCTTTCCCTTTGTCCCACACAACTTAGGCTTTGACTCTTCCTGCTTCATGTGCATGAAGAAACTGGTATCTGGGCAGTGTCTTGTAAGTCTCACAAACACTTATCCAGAAGCCTTTATCAGCTTCCATATTGTCCCAATGATATTAATTTAATTTAGAACACTTAAAGTATTAGAAAAAAAAGCCAGAAGATAAGAGGATGGTAAACATGGGTACTCTTCAGCTAATATAGAGCCCACCACTGTTCTTGCTGACGTTGATTGTATCTTCTGTGATTTGCCTGGTGCTGTGATCACTGTAACTCTATGGATGTTGACACGTTAGCAAACAGCTCTGTAAATTAAATGCCCTTTGCTTAACTGCAAACTCTTCAAGTTCAGTGAGGCAGCTCATTTCTTAAAACTCTCTAAAGTTAATTCCTAATGATTTCAATAGCAATTGGATCAAACCTTTTTAGCATATAAACTATTTTAATCTAGTTTCTTATGAGGTTTTTTGGGTTTTGGAGGGTTTCTTTTTGTTTAGTGGTTTTTTTCAGCATTTACTAAAGGACTTCTAGGACCACAATGGAAAAGCAGCAAAAATCAGCCTTTTACTTCTTGCATTCTTCATTTTGTGATGAGAACCTCCTATTTGGTATTCATCATTCACGTGATACTTCTACCTTCCACAGATGTTTCAAGTTAGATAGGATATGAAGCACCTGTATACTCCCACCAGCAAACAGCTAGCACCCAAACTTGCCAAACTAGAAGGAGCATTTGCTTGGCCTGGTGTCCTGTTGGTTTTGGACCTAGGAAGCATGAACTATGGCCAGTTTTAGTGTCTCTAAGACAGACCTATTTTCTGTCTGTTTGCTTTTGGGTAAGCCAGGCAGCTGCTCATGTGATGGTGCCTTTCTAAACAAAATGGGCATGTACACAACAGAACCTTTCGCAGACTTCCACTCTGCCATGGAGGAGAGCTGCTGCCTTCACTGCTCTTCCCTCACTGTTCCCACAGTACGGAAGCTTATTTTAATCTTTTTTTTTCCTTTCCCACGTTCTTGATTCTTTTTGATAACATAACATATAATTGTGAAAATATAAAGGGGCCAAAGGTTTGCTTTTGGAGTGGTGGATCCCTAGGACAGCTGGGGTTCACTCAAGATGGCAAAGCCTTCTCTAGGATACAGCTTCAATTATTTTGTGGGTGCATAGAAATATTAAAACTAATTTGCTTTCGCTTTCATTAACACCATGGAGACCACAGGGAGCTCAACATATTACTGTGCTGTCCCCTAAAATAAGTGACTTGTCCAAAACAACTGCACACAAGCAGCAAATTGAACAGTGCTGCCAAGGTAACAACATGTGGATGTAGTGTACCTGGACTTTAGTAAAGCCTTTGACACCGTTTCTCACAGCATTCTGCTTGAGAAACTGGCTGCTCATGGCCTGGACAGGAGTACTCTTTGCTGGGTAAAAAACTGTCTGGATGGCTGGGCTCAAAGGGCAGTGGTGAATGGAGTTAAATCCAGCTGGTGGTCAGCCACAATCAGTGTTCCCCAGGGTCAGTTCTGGGGCCAGTTCAGTTTAACATCTTTATCAATGATCTGGATGAGGGGATTGAGTGCACCCTCAGCAAGTTTGCAGATGACACCAAGTTGGGCAGAGTGTTGATCTGCTTGAGGGCAGGAAGGCCCTGGAAGGCAGAAGGATCTGGACAGTCTGCATTCATGGGCTGAGGCCAATTGTATAAGGTTTAACAAGGCCAAGTGCTGGGTTCTGCACTTGGGTCACAACAACCCCATGCAACGCTACAGGCTTGGGGAAGAGTGGCTGGAGACCTGCTTGGCAGAGAGGGATCTGGGGGTGCTGGTCGACAGCCGGCTGAATATGAGCCAGCAGTGTGCCCAGGTGGCCAAGAGGGCCAACAGCATCCTGGCTTGTATCAGGAATAGTGTGGCCAGCAGGAGCAGGGAAGTGATCACGCCCCTGTACTCAGCACTGGTGAGGCTGCACCTTGAATACTGTGCTCGGTTTTGGGCCCCTCAGTTCAAGAAGGACAGTGAGGTACTGGAGTGTGTCTAGAAAGGGCAATGAAGCTGGTGAAGGGTCTGGACCACGAGTCCTGTGAGGAGTGGCTGAAGGAACCGGGGCTGTTTAGCCTGGAGACTGAGGGGAGACCTTATTGCCCTCTACGACTACCTGAAAGGAGGTTGTAGTGAGGTGGGTATTGGTCTCTTCTCCCAGATAACAAACAATAGGACAAGAGAAAATGGCCTCAAGTTGCTCTAGAGGAGGTTTAGGTTGGATATTAGGAAAAATTTCTTCACCAAAAGGGTTGTCAAGCACTAGAACAGGCTACCCAAGGAAGTGGTCGAGTCACCACCCCCAAAGGTATTTAAAAGATGGATAGACAAGGTGCATAGAGACATGGTTTAGTAGCAGACAGGTACGGTTGAACTCGATGATCTTGAAGGTCTTTTCCAACCAAATGATTCTATGATTCTATGAACATGGAAAATCTAACAAGAGTGGTTTAAAAATACACTTCCATCTTCCAAACATGCCTGTGTTCAGTTCCTCTCATGTATTAGACTTTCAAATGTTTTCAACACAGGATGTTCTTCACATTGCATATGGGGAAGAATAAGTAGCAAGGCTGGCTCAGCCAAGAGTTTGTATCCAGCAAGTGGCAGACTGACAAGCTGGATGGACACAAAAGCTCAACTTTTTTCTCTCTGCCTGCTGCTTTGCCTTTTTCCCTGTCTGATTTTCTGGTCCTTGGTCACTTCTGTTTGTGATAAAGGTGTGACCAAAACTTCATCCTCAGGTTTAAGAAGATTACGCTTTCTCTCATGCCACTATCTTCGCTGTGAAAGCTGTACATAACACCTGAATTCAGGAATATAAAAGACAAGGTTGTCCAACTTTGAGAACAAACTTACCTACATTTCCCCAGAGAAGATACAATTTTAGCAGGGGTTACTGTCATTTCTGTGCTGACCTTTTTCTGTGCCAGTTCACTCTTTGGCCTCCTTGCTGAGCACACTAACCTGGAAGTTTATTTCATCGATAGGGATGTAATAGACTTCTGTCCTGGTTTCGGCTGGCATAGAGTTAATTTTCTTCCTAGTAGCTGGCATAGTGCTGTGCTTTGGATTTAGCATGAGAAGAATGTTGATAACACCCTGATGTTTTAGTTNNCAAGGACTTTTTCAGCTTCCCCTGCTCTGCCAGATGCACAAGAAGCTGGAAAGGGACATGGCTGGGACAGCTGATCCCAACTGGCCAAAGGGGTATCCCAGACCATATGATGCATATGATGCAGGCCATTCATGCTCAGCAAT
Source organism: Gorsachius goisagi (assembly GCA_018403395.1). NCBI lineage: Eukaryota > Metazoa > Chordata > Aves > Pelecaniformes > Ardeidae > Gorsachius > Gorsachius goisagi. The sequence continues at coordinate 4,399 of BOSO01036253.1, read as the reverse complement.
ATAAGCTGGGGGAAGAAGGAGGAAAGGGGTCGGGACGTTCAGAGTGATGGTGTTTGTCTTCCCAAGTCAGCATTACACGTGCTGGAGCCCTGCTTTCCTGGAGAAGGCTGAACACCATCTGCTCATGGGAAGCAGGGAATGAATTCCTTGTTTTGCTTTGCTTGCGTGCTCGGCCCTTGTTTTTTTATTAAAATGTCTTTAACTCAACCCACAAGTTTTCTCCCTTTTACTCTTCCAATTCTCTCCCCATCCTACCCGGGGGAGTGAGTCAGCAGCTAGGTGGGGCTTAATTGCTGGCTGGGGTTAAACCACGACAACTCCTTATAATAGGAAGCAACATTTTTTGGTTCGGTTCTGTTTTGGATTCATGGGGTAACTGTAGTGAAGGAATTATACCCAGGCACTGAGATTAAAATCAGGCCTACATCATATCTTCACCCTGAGTTGTATCTGGCAATGTACAAGTATTTTGAAAGTCACAGTAAGTGAACAGACCTTGAAAAAATATGGATACTCCAAATGTTGATATCACTGCTGTAAACTTTTTCATTGCTCTGGTATTTGGAGTACTCTACACTGTTTAATTTGGGCTATTAACATTCCAAATGAAAGTAGCAAGAACTTCACCATAAGTTTATCTTTCTTTGACTAATCTTAACATGCAACCAAGTCTCTGTCTAAGCTTTCCAAGAACCGCTTGGTACGGTTATATTTCAGAAGCACATTATCTATGCTGTCTGCTTTAGCCGTTTTCCTGACACTCCCTAAGTGGCCCCCCTGGAAGCACTTACCTCTCTCCAGTGACTACAGAGGGAGGTTTTTCTTCTAATTTTTCTCTTCTGAATCAGAGCAAAATTATATCTTACACTAAACCAAATGATGCCAATTATGTCCACCAGTGTCAAGTTAGAGTTTTGATCCTTTAAATCTTATTCATGCAAGTAAATCAGCGGTACTGCTTGTGGAGTGGAACAGAAACAAAGCTATGTTATTAAAGGTCATGGGACCAGGGCTTCAGAATATCTATGGCTTTTGCTCCACTCAGCCTTAAAATTCCAATGCTCAGCCCCCTCCCTCCATTGCTGTATTTTAGCCAGTTTCTAAGTAATATTCCCAGCACAATGTAATCCTGAACTTCAAAGCAGGCTTTTATTATTTTACAGTTGTAGTAAAAGCACAGTTATGAAAATAAATATCAGCTAATAGTATAATAATGATGGAAAGGGCACAATGCAATATAATCCCATCAAAGAGGGATTCAGTCCAGCATTACTTCTTCACCAAATACTACATATACCTATATGCAGAGGCACTCATCAAAACTGCTGCACAGAATCTACCCTTAGCTCACCCAGTCCCTCCACTTTATTACCAACTGATGCAGTAAAGCCTTTTGGCCTTCATTTAATAAACACAATGAACACTTATAAAAAAGATACTGAAGAACAGGATTTGAAAGAATCTTCTTCCTCTGCAACCACAGTTTCACAGAATCACAGTTTCAGTGGCCTTCAGTGTATTTTCCTTTAACATTCAAATCCGACACATCAGTGCATAGGGGAAAGTTTGCATTTTCTTTACTACACAATTACCAGACTGTTGTACTGTTTGTGCAAGAAAAATGATGCCAGGTGAAGAAAAAAGGAAGGAAAGGACTATAATTATAAAGCATGCATTTACAGCTTTCTCTATCTCTGACGCACACATTCTACTGCAGAGATTTCAATCCCTTTTCATTTCAATAGTTAAGTTTCTTTGCTCTGAAAGGCTGTGAAATGCATAAACACAAATCTAAGAGCAATATGTATGAAAATTACCAAAAGATTCTAGGATGACAAAACTACTGGGAACAGCAGACGAAAACAGCAGAAGAAAAGTCTCCCCATTTTTACTGAAATTATGCTTCAACCTCTTTGTCACATTTTTTGGGAAAAAAAAAAAGATCTAAACACTTTCTATTTTAAAGATTTTAAAAAATGGACAATTCTTGTGAAAGGAAGGATTTTGTGGAAAATTCCATTGTCAAAACCAAAAACCATGGCTGTGATTCAAAGAATCAGAGAAGACCACATACCAAAAGGAACACGTTCCCCTTTCAGGACCTAGAAGCTGGGACACCGGCCTCCATACACTTCTCAGTGCTTATGCAAAGATAGCCCCTTCATCATTTCAGTTACGTAGGTCTGCACCTGGTGTGCAGATATCTGTATGTCTGCGGTGGAGCTCCGGTAAAAGGCAACGTGGGGGAAAAAAATCTGTGGATGGGCAACATAAGTGCTTATAGCATGCTGAATTTATAATCTTACAGCCTTTATTCTGAAGGAACTGAAATTCACGAGCTGGAAAAAATAGATTTGAATAAACTTTAATTAACACATTCACCTTTCCCACATAAATAGTGGAAATTCATTCTAATGTACGTTGACTTGTTTCACAAAGCATGGATACCATTGCCATCCTTGTGTGCACAATACTTCACTGACGGTTATCTTGTTCCAGTACTAAGTCCTGCAATAGTTTATTCACAACCTTTTTATTTAAGTTTGGCCATCATTTGCGTGGTACTTGAGGTTTCATCTTGCTTCAGTAAAGGCTAGTTGTTTTGGACCTCACGAAGTATATATGGGACAAAGACACAGCTTCCTTGCCCTCAAAGTATCTGCTGACCTCATCTGCTGAACTAAAGATGTGTTTAAAATATATTGGCATTTGGATTAAAGTACATTTTGGCACAAAAAATCCTCATGCAGTATATCCATACTATTTTAAGCATGTCTAATTAATTGATCTTATTGGGATCTGGCCATCAAATTCCTTTTAGCAGTAGAAAGTAGTGGGATACGCACAGTATTATTTTATGCAGTTATGCAAATTGAAAGGTTTTGTAGTGAGAAAAAGACAACTATAGACAACTTAAGACAGCTAAGTACAAGTGCTAGATTGAAAAGGGAAGATGTTGTTTCAGGATGCCAGCCGTGTTATACAGCTTCTTTTCCAAGCCAGGAACACAAGGGTGAAAGGGACCATACCAAATCCCTTGGGAAAAGAGAGGTGAAGTGAATACTTGGCTGCCTGAGAGGAAATGGGGAGCACTCTGAAAGAGGGGGGAAGGAAAATTAAAAAATGTAGCTAGACAATCTGACGAGCACAAAGGCAATGCTACACGGACTTTGCAGAATATACAAGCAAAGAATAAAGATTTAGGTGAGAGAGAGGAATAAAGATTGCTTGACTTTTTAACCCATTCCTGCTTGTATCTCTGAATGAGTAAGAGACTTGGAAGAAAGCCAATTCTGCATCACTGGTCATAGGTTCTTAGATGAAGAGATATTTTTTGTGGCATCAAATACAGCTGAATTTATCTTGTCATGCCATCTGGAAGCAAAGAAATGCAACCACGGGATTCAGTGTAAGATTAAAAGAAATGTGATGATATTCCTGGCCAAAAAAGGATGAGAATGTAGACTCATGCTGGAGCCCTGACAGTCTTCAAAAGCTTTCCACCATTTTAATTTATCACATTAAAATATACATTGTTTCCTTAGACAGAGGGAGAATTCTCTTTTCCTTCCTTATTCCAAAAATCATTAAGGGAAGTAATATATATTCAGGAGCCAAGGAACCAGGAGGGATTAACCACATTGTTAATGCTTTTGGTTGACTCTACTTACCTTTCACTGCACCATGTGAGTAAGTATAAATACGTGTTGCAAAGGACGGCTCTATCATGGAAGGTAGAGGCAATGCTCCTGCCGATTTCAGTGGCTATAAAATCAAGGAAAGCTGCCAGAGCATGTAGGGAAGCAACTAGAAAGGCCAAGGTTCAGCTGGAACTCAGTTTAGCAAAGAACATCAAGGATAACAAGAAGGGCTTCTTCAAGTACGTCAGCAGTAAACGTAAGACTAGGGGTAATGTGGGACCGCTGCTGAATGAAAAGGGTGCCCTGGTGACAGAAGATAC
>BOSO01036244.1:0-25478 GCA_018403395.1 Gorsachius goisagi | reverse complement strand
TTTCTGACATTATGTCGAAGGTCAATGGTTTAGCAAATGAACTCCAAGTAGTCCTGGATATGGGATGATCATCTGGGGCATAGCTTTAAAAGCTCCAGGCAGTGATACTATCCATGATGCAGTCTGGTGAAGCTGTCTTCACTATGGACATCAGGACATGCCTAATGTCTGTCACACTCTGATATAAATGTTGAGTGGCATAATGCAAAATTGATTTACAGTTACCTTAACATACTCTTTTGTCTTGTGTTATTTTTTGTGAGCAGGATTGTGCAAAAGAAAAAGTACCCTGAGTTTGTTTTTTGTTTACAAGAAACTGAGTTATGCAAAGAAACATTGACAGGACTTAGGCAACAAATCAGAACCAATAAAAAGAGAATAATGAGCAGTGAAAGTTGCCTTCAAAGCAAACATTTTAGAAATTATAATTAGCGGGAAAGTAAAAAATGTCTTCATCTTCTGGCTTAACAATTTGCAATAGATTATTCATCAGTATATCAGTCCCTAAGTACAGCAGGAACCTATGTCCACTGTAAAATTATAGCGGGAAAATTATTCCATAACAAAAATAATCCTTCCGTTCCTATAGGCATTCTTCTTCTTTGCTTTACTAAAATAGATGCACAGCAATTTGTTGTAATTTAAATTCCCAAAAGGCTGCCTTGCAGATAGTATAGCTGTTCAAAATCATCATAAAACTATGTTGAGCCAGGATGATTTTGATTGTATCAGACAAGCTGTAGTGATTAGCAATCCTGTGTTATCCTGATGGACAGGGACTTGGTATTAGTTGCTCATTTTTTCATCACAATCTGTCTAAATTACAGCAATCCAATAGAACTAATCATGGAGCTGGCAACCTCTAGGAACTTGATCTACAACCTGTCTCCTCAATAACAGACACTAGAACAAGCACAACAAACCCATTCTCTACTTTTGACATTCAAAAAGGATGTTGAGTCCAGTTAAAAATCTCTATTTTTGCTTTTAGTGGTATATGCTCATACTTAAAAAAAAATAAATAAAAATCATCTGACACCTCAAGATTTAGATTTTGGTTGATAGACCTGAAATTTCATTACATTGCAACATTTCTGTTGGAAATATACAATTCATTCTTTGGGAGACACATGTTTTCATGATGAAATGCAAATAGAGATTAGTTGATTACAACCTTATATATGTGAAATAGAGTAACCTATTTCTATAGGTAATCTTCAAAGTTAAACAACTTTGAGGAATGCAGAATCAATGTTGAGATAGAGGATCTGTAAACACCTACTCCACTTGCATACTTCAGCTTGCAACAATTTAATTTCATTCACATATTGTTGAGCAAGAATCACTAGGCTTATGGGCTAGACATCATTAGCTCTGACGCAATCATACAAAAATATATGTGGATCACTTCTGAATTTGAGTGGTAAGATGACATTGTACTTAACCAATGTGTTTTCTCCAACATGGGTCCCGATTTTACACTTATTGGGAAATATACAATGGTCCTAACACCTTCCTTTCTTTAAGTTATTCATTAACTCTTTAATGTAGACTGCAGTGTATGCACTTTAAAAAGGCCTAAATAAAACTTTGGGTTAATAAGATACCTCACATAAAGTTCTGGAGATGCTCTGGACACTCTGAAACAGGATGTGAAGAAGTTACAAGTATTAATTGTATCACTCAATGAACTGCCAGATTGTTCTCATATGCTTGATAGCAAAGTTATCATTAAAAAAAAAAAGTGATTGTATAATAAAACAAGAGAATTTAACTGCCTAGTAAGCTTAACTTCTGAGTTGTCTAATTTTATGCCTGGTAAACATTCCTATTTTTACAGTCTCCTCACTGCTGGGATTTTTGGCAAGATGAGCTAGTTGAGCAATGATCATTAAAAAAACCCCAAATGCATAGAATGAATTCAACAGTTATATATATGTTAAAAAAATCTTATTCTGAAGCAGGAAGAATCATTACTTTTAGTAATTAAGGGAAGATTCTTCTGGGATAGAATTGTATGCTGTTGTTTTTACTAATCAGAATTTTGTTAAGAGAGTACTAGACTCTAATTTATTGTGGATACTTTATTCAGCTTGAGCATAAACAAATATTTTTAATGTAGATACTAATTGTCCTTTTCCTCATGCAAATTATGTTTCTTTTGAGTGACATTTCTTTACTATTCAGAGTTATCTATGCCAGATCTATTGTTTCTACTGGGATTAACACCTCTTAAAGAAATTTTTTTTTTCTGATCTACTCTTCATTCACACACTGCAGGATACAAACATATCACACCTGTTTCCCTGAGTCCAGGACCAATGGTCACTCTTAGCAGCTTCCTTACTTTTCTCTTAAGTCAGTTTAAAAGAAATATTTGTTGTCTATTTCCATAAGGTTATAATGTAGTCTTTTAGTGAAGTCATTAGAGGACTTGTCAGCTATAGCTCCAAGATTTATGAATTTCATCTTGTTAATTCTCTACTGGTTTTCAATCACTGGCAATGCATTGAATCTTACAGGGAAGAGGGGGTGTTAAGTTTTTACCTGTAGGGCTGGGACATACCTCAGAAGATTGCCTAGTTGACCTTCCGTCACAAGGCAGGAGTCACTGTAACTAGATTATTACTCACTGAAGTATTTCTTATCATGTCTTACAGAATAATAGAGACCTACAGCTGTGCAGGCAATCTATTCCACCACTTCATTATCTTTAATAACATTAGAAGTTTTACCCACTGTCTAACATAAATATGTCTTATTGCAATTTAAGGTCAGTGCTACTTGCCCTGTCTTTCACACAAATGGAAAATAGAGTACGGCTTTCCTCTCTGTGGTAGTGTTTATATATTTGAAAATTGTCATCATGTTCAATTTTCCTTTCTCCTTGTCTCCCCAGACTAAATATCCATATTCTTTAATGTTTGCTGGACTTTTAATCATTCATGTTATTTTTTTCTTGCAGGCTATCATCAGTTATTCTACATCTTTAATTAAGCAGAACACATAGAGCAGGAAACAGTGTTTGAACTGAAACTTTTCCAGTAACTAATGAAGAAGAAATACTTCTTGTCTTACACATGCTTCTACTTTTTTTTTTAATCAAAACAAAATTACTGTCATGTTCAGATTGTAATCAGATTTGACCCAGACATAATTTTATACACCACTTTTGGAAGGTATATGTGAATCCAAAGAAGCTGAAAGACCAGTGGGATATTCAAAAGGTCTTAATCTTGTTAGGATGTTTAAATGCCACTGAATACATCAAACCACTTTTAAAATCCAGGTGACGGTCAGGTATTTGCAGGTATTTCAGTGCCTAAAGATGCTTATAGATGACTGGTCATATTTTCTAAAGTCACTAAGCAGACAGTGCTGATGCCGATCCTTGAATTTCTTTGAGGGTATGGACACATCTGGATAATTCTCACTGGTATCCACAAGAAATAAATATCTAAGTGTTTCTTACCAGAAACTGCCTTCATCTTTTGGCATCAAAATACCAACAAAAAGCCATCTTAGTCTATAATCTGTAAAAGTTCCAATTCACTCAGCTCTTGATTCTGAAAATATCCATACCACTACTTACATTTATTACAGTAAGTAATTGTAGTGAAGAAAATAGAGACACAACATTAAATACAGCTTTTGGAGAGAGCCAGTTTCAGGCCACATTCCAGTATGTGACTCCTCCAGGAGTTGCAGTAAAGGAAAGGGAATGTCATTCCCTGACTCCACCTTTTAAAATGTGTGCAAGCAGGAAATAAAATTGATGCAAGTAGAGAGGTCAGAATAAAATACACTCAATTTTTTATTAGCCCCTCAGAATCAGAGGAGACACCATTTTAGTCACAAACACCACTGAAGTAAAATAGTTCAGCTACCAGAAGAAGAAATGAGTTAATGACTTCACTGATAAATAATCAAAATCCAGTTGATAATGCACACACTATCAATCTATGTTCAATACACATTATATATGACTGAGAAGCACAGGATCTGTAAAAATCTTTGATTTTACCTGTAGTATTTGTAATCAAAGTCTTGCATGCATCATATAACTTAAGCATGACAATGTAAATCAGAACTCTGACCAAGTCAGAGAAATTTTCTAGGTCCTTAGACTTTTCTAGGGAAGCTATAAAAACATGCAAAACTGTCCGCAGAGAAACAGAGTAGGTGATTTCTAGAAACATACTTAGAGTTCCTTTCTAAATTCATTTAAAATGTCTATAAAATTAAGAAAAAACAACACACCAGTGCTGGAAAGTTTAAAAAACTGTTTGGAAAGTAATTAATAATTGCAGATTGAAAGTCTTATACGTGTCCTAATTATCGTGGTAAAACATTAAAATATATTTTACTTAAATTCCAAAGTAGCCACGGCTGCATGGGAAGGGAACCCGTAACAACAGAAACAGAAATCGTCAATAGTTTCTTAAGGATACCTACCACAATTTACAATGCTCGTATTTATTTTCTGTTAAATGTTTGGTGCTCTGTTACAGGCTGGAGAAAATTTATTTTTATTTCAAAATATGACATTCATTAAATCCAACCACACTACTTATTTTAATTAAAAATATATCAAATAACTTTTCTATCTTAACAATTCTCACAGCATAAAATTGTCATAGTTTTCTAAAGACCTAAAAGGAAGGTGGTGTGTACAGTGATGAATGGGAAGGAATTCTATACTGTGTTATTGCCTGCCAGAAACTACGTGTACATTATTAAAAAGGAGAGGAAGATTTAAAAGTAAGTGTAGCCAATTGCTTAATGTCACTAAAAATTGAGGAAAAGAAGGAGACATGATAAGTAAAACAAGAAAATGGACTAGAAGTTACCTGCCTCCAAGATAATCTTTCTGAGATCCTAATACAATCAGGAGCGTCCCCGAAGACTTAGCATTTCTTTTGACTGAATAAAATACACTTTTAGAAAATGGATCAAGCTATTCAACCCAAAGATTTCTACAAGTTTTACCACTGTGATAATTTAATGACTCCTCTGAGACTGCTGTTCTAACTTGCTGTACTTGCTGAACTTTATAAACTTTGGTAGTTATACAGAATTTAGGAAATACAAAGCCCTCCTTTGAAACAAAAGGATAAAACACTGCATTCTCCTCCTTTTCTCTATTATTCCCCTTCCTGCTTTCCCCAAACTATATCACTCAAAAAGTCCCTCATAGACAAATCAATTTATCTGACACTGTGATCCTCTCTAGTGCATTTCTTCAGATCATCCAAATAATGAAAAAGATGTCTCATCCATATCACTATCTCACCAAAACTCTTTACTAGAAGGTTATAGATGGTGTGAGATTAAACTAGGCTGTAGAGAGACGGCTTCTTCTAACCCTATCCAGTTCATAAAATCCTATGACAAATTGACCACTGATGGCCTCCACATTAACTCTTTGAACTCTCACTGTTCTAGGAACGTGGAAATCAGATATCCATATCCTTACCAATACAATACAATATAGAGCACATCAACATTCACATGAATCTTTCACAAGGTTACACCTTTCCGTCAAAGTAATACCCTGCCTTCTGCATCACAGTCCCTGAGCTACCATCTACAAGCCTTTAGTGAAATGTGCAAAAAGCTGAGAGATTGAAACTCCTATTTTCTCTTGAGAGTCTCTGCTGAGCTTAAGTGGCTCCTGTACTGATACCTTATACTTTCTGTCAAAAGAAGAAATTATGGTTTTGCTTCTTTCTGCTGCTAACTTTTTTTCCCCAAAGAGGATTGAACCAGGGAAACCTATTAAAGCTATGGAAAGCAGAACTTGCAAATAAGCCCATGATGACAAAGTTATCCACAGGAAGAGAACAGAGCGAAGTGGAGTTTGCACCTTTATTGTTCCTGTTTATTTTAAATAGAAATGTGTAGATAAAGCACTGCCATAATATTTAAATATATAAGAAAAAATAATTCCTATCAATTCAATAAAGTATTTAAAGTTGTTGTCTAAATATTTACCAACTTACAGGTGCCAATTTTGATTGCCAAACTTGGAAGCTTAGCTATCAGGGTTAGGATATAGTTACAAAAGAGTAAACAAAATAAGCAGGTTTTCCTGACCCATTGACTGTTCTGGAAATTGCAAACACATTATCTTTTTTGAAAATGTTGTATTTTATGTGCATTTATTTGAAATGTTCTGGTTGGCTTTCTTGTAGGAGTTTTATTTCTTTGGGTTTCTTTCTTGCCAGTACCTATATTATTTCTCTAGCTTATTGTGGAATGAGCTTTTTACACATTTCCATCTGTTCATTCAAAATGTCCCATTCCTTTTCACGCATTAGACTGAATTTCTTACTTTCAAAATTTAAAGGGCCACAGCACTGATTTATTGTAAAAACTCCTATTAAAGTGCAAAGATCTGCTACTGCAGAATCTATCTATATGTAAAGATTTGGTTAGATGTATTTCGAATTTGGCAATAATGCAATCTTTTTATTGTCCACCAAATAACACTAATATTCTTAAAAGAATACTTCTTCAAAGATGTTTAATTTCAACATGAAAGGACAAACACCATATGAAAATTACATTAAAAGCAGGTGAAACTCAGGTTTGGTTAATGTTTTTCCACTGGTACGATTGCAGGGAGGCTGGCATCCTACAATTAACTTAATATTTTCTGAAAGCTTTGGATGCATCACTTCACTGATGTCATCAAATCCCAAACATTTATTCATAGAAGACAAAATCCAACACTATGACACTCAAAGGATAAGCCTGAAACTAAGCACATTAGTACATATATTTGTAATTGAATCACCAACATCCAGTTGAATGAAGTTCAGTAACATCTCAGAAGTTCCTGCAATGCAGCTAATATGGGGGGGAAAAGAGAATTTTAATAATACAGTATAATCTAGTAGATTTCAGTTGCTTTAGTGTCCAAGCAACTTTCTAAATCTATGGAGTAATAGAATAGTAAAAGTAAGGCATACAGAGCTCTAGCCATTGTGAACTACTGGGATAGAACCATGGATAGAGAAAGCCAGAATTCTTATGACATTTTCTTAGGCAATTTGAGATATTAAATTAGCCACTGCAAAGAGAAAACCAAAATCCCGTTTTTCATCTCAGGTGACAATCTGCTTACTGACAGAAAAGTCTTGGTCATGGAAAGATGGAGGTGAGAAAGCACAAATTCACAGAGTAATGTAACACTAGAGATATTAGTACATATACAAAGAGGTGATTTTGTTGGAATTAAAGGGAAGAAAAATTTTGGAAGTGTCTGATTGAACTGTCTGGCTTAATTAAAATAATGCCTTTTATTCATTTTATCTCTTGCTTCTACAAACTTGGATAACATGTGTGAGTTGGTGTAAAAAGCTTAAGCTTTGTGGATCAAATTAGTTCCTGTTTTTAATCTAGTTAAATCTGTACATTCAGGCAGTGGCAGGACTGCTCTAATTAGCTATCCAGAACAAAGCTGTATCCTTGCTGCTTATCCGACAGTTTTTGCCAACTCCTAGATGCTGTGGCATCGATGATTTATTCAATCCAGCCAAATATGTAGGACACAGAAGTGGTTCTTCAGCCAAAAGTTCTAGAACAAATGAATTGTTGAAGGCAAGCCTAGGAACAACCCACTGGGAGATAGAGACATTGATTTGATGTAAAATTCTTATAGTCAAATACCCTCAATAATGTAAGGTTAGAAGACCCTTGTCTTCTCTGTCTCATTCATTTACAAATGCACTAAATTAATGTAAAGTACCAGTGTGAGGAAAAACTGCTGAATCAGTAGTGTTTTTCATGTACTACACATATGGAGCTGGACTTATGTGTCCCAAAAGAGTGAATAATCAGATGAAAGGGCATAGCTTCTGCTCAGAGGAGTTAATCCCATGGTTGTCCTTGACCTGATCTTCTTCTTTGTGTATGGTGATATGGCCTTAATCATCATATGAGTCTAGACATCCTCTTAGCAACCCTAAAAACTCTTGTTTAAGAGCAGCACATGCTACACATGAAGGCAGAAATTAAAGGGCAAAATGTACAAGAGTATTTGCCCATATGTTGATCTTCTATTAATCCTAACACAAAATTTAGTGGTGGCCATTGATAGACCCTTGGACTTGGTATTGCTGCTTGTGTAGCTGAATCACAGGCAGAGCCCCTCAGCTGTTTTAGCTAACACCGATTTCTCACTGAAGGTGTGTGTCACCATACTTTTTCTGAGACCCTTTTTCTCTTTCTGACTCTGCTGGTTCAATTCTAATGCATATATTCTGTCATTGAAACTCCTTTTAAATATGATGGGGTTTGTATCACTGAGCTATACTCTAAAGTCCTGAACATGTTAAATATTCCTTTAGCAAAAAGAACATGACATATATTAGCTTTGATTCTGCCTACAATGTTTCCTGTTTGCAGTGGGGACAACCAATATAAATCCACAACAGCAAGACGTGGCACAGAAACAGCTGAAACCACACTTCTCTGATGAAGTAAAATCCATTTTATCCATATTCCTCAGGAGGAAAAGAAGATTTAATGTCAAAGAAAGAAGATTATTGGATCATTCATATAAATCAGGAAATAGAATCACTGATGAAATCAGTGGAATCTGGGAAGCTTTCATCACCTGATAATCTGATGTATTCTTTGCATTACAGTGCAGCCACTATCCAGCAATGGTGGGGTGACATAACTAAAAAGTTTTCAGTAAATTTTGAATCCATCCTGTTTAGGTCTATCAGTTATTAAAATCAAACAAAGATGAAGAGTATGGGATTGACAATTACAACCTTTCTAAAATTTTGGTAATGAGAAGGAATAATGACAGTTAAGAAACACCTGCGAGGAAAAAAAAAAGAGCACTCAAAAATATTCCATTTAAAAGGTTGCAGCTTATTTTTGAGGGTGCCGCAAGACTGTAAGAAAGGATTATAAACTGAAGTTACAGCCCATTGCATTTAGCTGTCATTGGGTATGATCCTTGTAGCCAAGCATACTATCGTGCTCATCATCACTCAGTTGTCTCTGGATTACACATTATATTTTTCATGCCTTTAACCATCCTCCCTGAACTGCTGTAAAATGAACCTGCAGGGATCATGCAGAATACTGTAGTGACTGGTACATTAGGTTGCTCCGTGGGTATTAACTGTGACAGACAGATAGAATTTGTTCTAATGTACTCCTATGAAGGCGCTATTCAATATGTAACAGTGATCTGGAAGGTTTTGCTGGTTTCTTTACTCATAGGAGACAAAATCCACATTATAATTCAGAGGCAAGATTGTGCATATTACTAGAGTTTGTTCAGGAGATGCTAAAGTTTCAACATAACATTAGTGAAATATTTCCCTTCCCCTACATTTCAGGAACAGGTATATTTACAGGACAAAGTGTAAATACCAACTGTATATGTTTTTCCCCAGAATAACTGATTTAATTTTCAAGCAAACAAAATATGATAGTGTACACACCTTTGAAATGTCAAGAACACTTTCCTTTCAATGTTTGTATAGATGCATTGCCAGACTACTTCAAATTCTGGATAATTCTTTACTTAGACAGCAACTATCATGCCAATGATAAAGGATTCTAAATATGTCCTTGAAACCCTTAAACAAAATTATTTTTCTGTGTTGACAACTAAGAAAATTAGTGAGTACAATACCATTTAATAAAACAACCGTGCTCATTATGTCAGAAAGAAGTTTGCTTTGACTGGTGCTGAGCTACTGAAGTGATGGATGCATGAGAAGCACATAGATAATTGATAACTAGCGTTGTGGTATGATACTTTTCAAACTGAGTAGAAAGATCCATTCAACACCTATTCAATCACAAAAAGTTGTGGAAACTCTGGGGTGTCAAAAATATGTTAATATACACATTGTAGTGTGTACTTGCATCACAGTCCTGCAAGCAGAGAGGCTCCCATACTGTTATCTGTTTCCTACTGCTAAGACAACATCTCAGTACTATCAGCAGTGTTTCAATGAATGAAAGAAGGAATAGCACCTCGTCTTTTGTGGGATAAAGTATTCTTACCTGTCCCTTCAGAAGTGGTAGATGTGTTTCATTTTTATTGTCTGTTTTCAGGTTGTTGTGGAATATGTAGATTTAGGTAAATAATTATGCACATACTGATGGAAACAGAAGGCTTATAGATAGCAGTTCCATTTTGTGAATTCTAGTGGGTCCAAAATGCTGAACATAAGTACCCAGGCACTTAAGCTAAGAGTCATTCTCCCCACCGGTCCCGGCCCTGGGAATTTAGCCATGATTCTAACATGTAAACTAAAACTTACTTCTTAGAACTTTCAGTAGGGACATTAATTATTCTCCATTATCTTGAAACAAATACAACCATTTACATTTCTGCAAATAAATATAAAATGTAACCTTTTGGTTGTTCAAAAACATACCACAATAAAATATATACAATAATAGAAGTAGTAAAATATCCTCATTTTTATTTGAAGCTTAAGTGTCATTAAACTAAAGTACACCAACACTTAAAGTGTATTTGCATAAACATTTTTTGAATCAAAACCCAGTATCCTATCTAGAAAATATTTTAAACTCTGGAGAGTCTTCTCACTTGTTTTAGTGGGCTTTGGATAACATCCAAAATAACTAAACACAATGAAAGTTCACACAATGAAAGTTCTATAATACAGATGCTTAGTTAATTAAGTTATAAACCCATTGAATATTCTTTTTGTCTTCCCATTTCTCTTTCTGAGCTCTCCTGCTTCAGATTTTTTAAGGTCTGAGCTTACAAAAGAAACTTAAAAAAGGTTTTATGGAAAAAATGTGCTGTCTGATCAATTATCTCAAATGCTGTAGTATTGCAATATACAGCATTGCAATTAAACTTGTATTGCAAAAAATGTCATCTGTTTATGTTTTACGAGATATGGCTACAGTGATTATGAAACAGTTATTTTTGATTGCCAAAAGGTAAAGATTTATGTTTTAACATGCAACAAAGTGAAACATCAGCAGCTTTCAATATGTTTTTGAAATGCCAATAGGACTTTTATTTTACTTTGGGATGTGATTAGCTGTTTGCATACTGAAGTGCCTGATTATTTTGGAGAAAAAGACATTCACTTTCTGAAAGTTTCATAATATACTCTGACAGCCTGTTGAATTAAATATAATAAATTAATAGTAATATCTATTAACTGAATAATTTCCAATTTCAGCCTACCTGAAGAAAAGTTAATATTCTTTAAAAAGTCATAATGAAGTAATATTGTAGGGGTTTTTTTTAATTATTATGATTCTTAATACTATCAGGCTGATATTTTAACAAATATGAAGGTCTTGTTAAAATTTATATTTATGACAATCTAAATAAATCCTTTCTGTTGATAAATACTGTTATTCCCATATGATACTATATAGAATTCTAGGTAGTATATATGAGCTTATAGGATGAAAAACAGTTGTGCGAAACTAGATTTTAAATGATGTGTTAATATTCAAGGATTCAGGACAGACTGATTTTGCTTCTTAGTGCCATTGTAAAATGTTCATTTCTAAGCCAGAAACATCAATGAAGAAAAGCTATTTCATTTTCAGAGTGGGGTGGGCATTTCTGACACTTTGTCAAGACTGACAGAGGACTCTGATGTCACCTGACTGTCAGCATCACAAACATTTGTAGGAATCTGGGGTGATGGCAAACTCTTATTTACTGTCTTCATCTTAGTAAACAATGCAGAGATGGGACACGTGCTAACGCCCTGGTATGTGGTTGTACCACTAAATTATCAGCACATTACCTGGCTTAACTTTGGCTCAGATGCAATGCTCCTAGACAATGTCTGAGCATGGTGGCAGAATTCAGAGAGGTCAGGAGCCCGTTCCTGTGAGCAGCTCAGAAATGTCCACCTTATCTGGGGGTAGGCACGTTTGGCAATCATGATTGACAAGTTCGCCTCAGGACCAGAAAGTGCTCTCTGACCAATTTTATTGACCTGCAAAATAGAGCTTTGAGATGTGAGGACATAGGAATCCAGAAGTTTTAGTAAAGAAATATGAACTAAGATTTTTACAGAGACTTTCAAGTGCTTAAGAGGATACTATGGAAACCAGGCAAATTCTATACAATATTCATCTTCACTATATAATATTGAGTTTAAGATTATAAAAAAATATGTGCTTTAGAAAACAATCATATTCTTTTAAAGGTTAATTTCATGAAGGAATAACTTTGTGTCTTTCCCCCCATTTATTATATTTACCAGTATATTTTTTCTTCTTTTTTTCTATCCATCATAGTGAAGAAAAGTGTTTCATTTCTAGTATAATTTGATTTTTTAAATTATTAGAGAAATTGAATGTCATTTTTACAAACATATTGGCACACACACACACTGAACTTTTTCCTCATACTATTTACACATTTATTATACTGTATGGAGCAATATAGGTGAGAATATAGATAATTATGCAAATATTTTCTGTTTTTCCTTTCCAGCAAACTGTTCATTGTTCTATACATTGCTTTGATGTTTTAAAGGTGTCATCACTTAACATTTACCACCTGAAAGCTCTACAATTTTGATTAATTTCAGTACAACAGGAAAACAGCAGATTATCATCTGAAATCTGTGATGTCTGCAATTTTAATCTGAATATGGAATAAGTTTCCAGATCCACTCTGTGCTTTGATGTTTCTTTAGTGCTTGAACAGTAATAGCCTTCACACCAGCTTTTGAAGCAACTTTTTCATGTATATGTATTTCCAAAATAAGATGACATCCATGACCTTGCAGTCCTGTAACTCAGTACTTATTTGCAGACCAAAGGCATTGCCAATTAACCTCTCAGGTCACAAAGCTTCAGAAGAAAATTGGTTATGATTTCTTTATCTATTTTCATGGAGGTTCACCACAAGACAGCATACCTTGTGAGCCAGGTCCCATCATGAAGTGCCTTCAAAGCAACTAGTACTGAAAACATGATGCCCTGAGCTGATTATTAAATCTAATGTTCATACATTTGCTCTCAAGTGTAATGGGGGGTTTTTTGTGTATCTCATGATGTCTGTTGCTTTTTCCTGAAAGCCAAAGATCAGTATGTGTATATCAGCTTTCCTCAGAAAGCTGAGGTCTGAGCATCCATCATTTCAGAGGAAAGATAGTCCAATGTTTTAAACATTTGAAGGACAATTGATGCAGAGATAATGTTACAGAATGTTCCTTTTGAAGGCATTGTGTTTTGAGCATTAAGCATAGGATCATAAACCAGAAAACTTTCCATTGTGATCGTTTATCAAATCACTATTCTCCTGTTGAACTATAAACTGACTTAGTGCAACCCCTTGGTCCTCTCCCAGCTGTAAATTAAACATGTTGATTTTAAGCCATGCTCATGGTTATCTTATTAAATAATAAGGATTTTGGATTATTTATACTATGATAATTTAGTTCATAATTGGGAAAAGGGGGTGGGAAGCTAAGAACCATTTACCTGTGGTAATTCATTGACCTACCACTACTGGACCACTTTGGACTTTGTATTGTTGTTCCTGTTCGCAACTGAATTAATTTTCTTCAAAGCAAGCCAAAATTAATGAACCATTTTGATTTTAAGTCTGAGACTTTATAGCTGATATAACTTTGAAAGATCTCCTGACTGATGTCTTGGTAGACATAAAAGAACACTGCATGGGGGGAATTAAATCTCTCTGCATCTGTACTTGTAAGCTAAATACGCTACCAATGAACTCCCAGCATAAAGCGGAAAGTAAAACTGATGGACTGTGAAAGAAACTGTGTGAATAGAGAATTGATGTATTTATTGATAAAGAAGATAGGCTGATTCTCAAGGAATGGATTTGGATGGCAAAAGTGAAGAGTTGTACTGGTAACATGGATGTAAAAAAATAGGCATCAATTGACTGGAGAACCTGGTTATGAAACAGCAGATAACAATATTTGGAGGCCATGATGGTGGATTGTGAATGCCATTCAAGTTTATGTGGAGTAAACCAGAATACCAGCTGGGGCAGAGAGGAGGAAAAATGGGATCTGATGCCTGCTTTTTGATCTGACTGTTTTTAAGGCTGTAAAATAAAATCAGCTTTATTCTACAGAAATGTTGTCCAGAACCATGATCTCTCTTCCTTAACAATATACCTTATCGATCAGGCTATGAAATATAGACCACTTCTTCAACTTTTTTAAGATCTTACCTTTCTTTGTTGCAGAGTGACATCTTTGGCAGAAGGGATGGATAATCCCAGACTGCACTATTTCCAGATACTGTTAAAGCACACTGCTGGAGAGGTGGTCGTCCCTTTTGGTCCAAGAGGGAAACTGAATGCAGATTTCCCTTCTTCTGTTGTCATTAAATTATTGTATGGGAGTTTACACCTCCTTTTCCCACAAACTTTCTACAATAAAGCATAAAGCTGTTTCTAAATGGCAGCTTAGGTGTGTAAATGCAAGAATAGGTTTTACTCTTCGAATCCCAATCTTCAGTTTGCAGCCACAAGTGAGGTCCCACAGCTGGGAAACAAGGTTTCAGCCACACTTTTATTCTTGTATCAGGCTGATATTGGCATCTCCATCTACAGGACTCAAGATGCTGAGAGGTGAGTTTTTATGTACCTTCCTCTTCCCATTTGGTGTAAAAGAAATGTAAATAGGAAACTGAATTTAATTATGTAAGTTCATCTCCCAGAATATCTTCCTACCTTTTGAAACTGTAGTCTCTGCATTACCTTTCAGGCTCAGTCCTGAGCCATTTGAAATTTTAATTCATTAGGTAATTAATTCACTTTTACCACAATAATGTTGAAAGTTATTGATGTTGTCAACAGGTGACCTTTCAGATCTCAATAACAACGCTTGATTTTGTAACATAAGACCTAATGAAAAAACACCTTTAGCAGTTACACTGTTTGTAAACACTTTTCTGTAAGTTAAAATTTTCAGTAATGCACTCTTCCCTGTCAGAAAAGCCTGTAGACAGTTCCTTCCTTTTACTAGTTCTAACAAATGCAATTTAAATTAATTGATTTTATTATCATAATATAAGCATAATGGAGGCTCTTTAAAAAAGTGTAACTCTATATTATATTTATAAATATATATTTGTTGTGTCATATATATTTGCTGTGGGAATATAAATACAATAAATATTTCAAAAATACCTGTGAACTTGCTTTTAATCACACACTGTATTTTAATTACATGGAAAATATATAGGAAGAGAAAGAATGGTCATGCCTATCATTTTATTTGCCCTACTGTAAATTCTTAACAAATTCTTTCTTTCTAATTTGTCTTTTCCATTTTCTGTAGGTTATTTTTTTGTAGTTGTGCAATAAAATACAAAAGACTGTTTTCCATTTGTTTTTCATCATGATTACTGCTTTCATTTATTTTCATGGAAGCTTATTTCCTAGTATATAGACTTCACTCCTTTCTCTGTATTTAGAACTTATTAACTATTTGGCTATCAGATTGTGAGGAAAGTATACTATGTAAGTTCCTGTGTTCATACTTATCATTGCTGTATCTGAGCACCTTCAAGAAGATTAAGCAATGCATCTATGTTCAGGTCATACATAATCCATGCTCTCATTCTCTTCTTAAAGAGAAGAATTATGTATGTAACAAAGTGTTTTTTTCTGATTCAGAACTCACTGCTGGAAGCTTATGTTAGAGAATTTTTTAGCAGAGCACTACTTGTTTGCTCCTCTAGGCCAACCATCAGATACATTCCTTCAAGAATAATGACCACTAAGAACCCTCCTATTTTCTCAGGCTATTCTCTTTGTTTTTTGTTGCTTTCATAGTCTATTACAGCAATATATCAAAGAGAAATATTGCTTAATGTGTAAATGGAAGACACTGGTTAGTTTATTTTCAGTACACCAAAATGTACATCTGGTTTCTATCAAATGCATTAGAAAGTGTCATTGTGATCAAAAATTGGCAAAACAAGGTAAGACTTTACTTACATATGTAAATATTTGTATATGCTCACTTCATAGGACATTTCTAAATTCACTTTTTCATACCACTCAACCCCACCTCCCCCACAATCTGTTCATATAAAACAGGTATTTTGACAATATTCTCTTATAAGAATAAACCATAATCTGAATAAAAATTGAAGCAGAAATCCAACCCTTTTGTACCTCTGCCTAGAAATGCAACATTTTTCTGTAATTGCAGAGCTGAGAAGGTAAATCTGCTTATCTTGATTCCTTTTCAGTGTAATCTACATTTCATCATATTTCATATTCAATCCATGAAAAAGCATTACAGCACAAAACAGACACAGCACTTTGCATGGGATTTTCTGGGCTCTGCTTTGAGATGTTCTTGATCTTCTGTGGACTTTATCTGGGATTCTTGAGAGGATCTCAGAAACCCTCAGAGGAACCTGAAGGTACCACCGCTCTCAGGTAAGGATAGCCACAGGAGCCTTGATTTCATCAAACTTCATAGCAAGCTCTAGCAGTTTCTAACAAGCTGCCAGCTGTACTTGATCACAGCATGCTTGAAGCTTCTGTCTCAGCTGACCCCTGATTAGAGAGGGTCAGGCACCTTTAACATAGCTAACAGAGGTCGTGAGCGATTTGTACAGCAATTTGGGGAAAAAAGAAAAAAAGAAAAAAAAAAGGAGGCAGGGTTGGCAGATCTGCTCAGACTGATATATGCACCCTCAGCTATGGCAGTGATGTACCACAAGGCACAGTCCCCAGTAATTGTTAGAACATCTGTCTCTGCAATTTTGAGGCCTTTGACCCATATGGTGGTTCAGAAAGAGGGAGCAGTTCTGCAAGAGTGAAGTTGTAAGGGAATGCTGCCAAGTGAAGCATCTCTGCTGACTGAGTCTGAACAACAAGGAGCATAAGAAGAAGCAGCCAATGATGGGCAGTAGGAAGCTTCCTGCTGTAGAGGATGGAGGGCCCTACCTGCTGACATGACCTGTTATTTAGGAAGGTTTGCCACTTTTCAGAGAGAATTAGAGGGGAAGAGAGAAAATGATCAACAGTCAAGTAAGGTAGTGGAGGACAGGGGTTATGTGAACAGAAAAGTACTCAAAGCTGACAAAACAAGGCTGAAGTGGGGTTACCCCAAGCATATACATGTGGATCTTGATTCAAGAACATTCTTGTTGATCAGTAATTCTTGTACTGCTCTTAATCAACTGAGCGTAGTAATTTCAAACACTTGCTATATGTACCTTTGCCTCTTAAAGAACCTGTCATATTGTAGCCTGTTTTCTCATGATAGGATGTCACTATTTTCTGCATTTTTCTTAAGCTTATCTTACACTTCAGGTCATGAGAGTAGTTTATTGTAATTTTTGTGTAATGATTAAAACTTTAAAAAATCACCCTTACTTCCACTGATAGCTAGAAAAACTCTCTCTTTTTCAGGCAGAAATCTGCTATTATTTATACGGTGAGGCACTCGGAAATTACCTAGCAGTTTTGTCTGCTGATTTTCTTGGTATGACCCAAAATACACCCATTTTCCTAGGCATTTGGAAAAAAATTAGGATTAAATGTTATGATCTTAAGTGTTGACCTTTTAATATTATTTATTTATTATGAAGACCCACTTTTGATTGCACTTAGACTAGTTGGGCGGCACAATGATATTAGTTGGAATGAAGTTTTGTCTGCATTCCTAGAGAGTGTAGTGGATGTCTATAACAACAGCAACAACAAAACAACAACAGCAACAACAAACAATAATAATAATAACAACAATAGTAATAATAAATGCTAAAAGTTCCATTTTGCCCCTTTGTGAAAACCTAGGGAATACATTCATAGAGACAGCACAGCCATAGTAGAAATAAAAATATAATGCAAGGTCTTTAGTCACCTAGTGAAAATCCATCAGACTTGAATCTTTTGCTCATATGTATGTTCAGTGGCTGCACTTGATATTCAGAAACAGAAAACATAATATCGAGCCAGGGAAATAAAATTTCACCATATAAAAGATACATTTATTCAATACATACAGGACAACATCTATTCAGCTTCTATTTAGACAAGTTTCAGAAGATATTCTTATTCCAGCAAAATGCTTAAAGGCGTTTTCTTGGAGAAACTGGGAGAAAATCCAAAAGCATGGCTGGCCATCCTCAGTCAGTGTCTTCAAATTACTTCTCAGTTAATTTAAATGCTAATTGCTATGGGGTTACTGCTGATCACTACTGATTAAAATATGTCACATTAAAACCTATTTCAACTTTTCACTTGCTAGGAAAGAGCTTTGGAATTGTTCAGGATTTCTGTCTGGAGCTAAACTGCCAAAGGAGTCCAGTTCCCATTTAGGAAAAGAAATTATGTTCTGAAGCATAACTGCTTTTCTTCATAGTTATACTCCATAGTAAAAGATTCATACTTGAAGTTTCACTGTTTTCTTTTACTAGTATACAATAAGTCAAAGTGAGGGATCTGTTGTGGTATGAAACCAAAGACAACAGGGCCAGAATTGCCTCCAAGTGGAGGGAAGAAGGAGACAAGTGTCAGGTAAAGGAGCATGTTCTAATTTAAAAAATCCAGTGACCAAAATGTCTGAACCCTGGATAAAGTTAGGTTGAAAACCCCTCTGTCTCTTCTTTGATACATCCGCAATAATCTTCCGTGCTCTGTTTGAGTGTCATCCTCTGTTTCACCCGTTTGTTTCACAGTAAGCAGACAGTGGAGTTTCCACTTGTGTCAGAAGTAAAAAATTCAAAGGAAACTTTTTTTGAAAAGTCCATGAGAAACATGAACAGTAAATGTTCACCACACATTAGATGAGAATGTATCTCACTGCAAATTCAGTGAATGCTCTCTTTAAGGATGGGGTTTCAGACACCATGACAATGCCAATTCCATCTAGCAAGGGTCTTGAGTTTCCTGGGAACTGCCTTAACAGAGGTGATAGTTTCATACACAGTTAGACCCCAGTAAATTGCTGGAAGAATCCAGTCCTTCGTGAGTGTTGATATATTATGCCATTTGTATATTATGAGCTGCTGAAGACATTATAGGAAGAAGGAACATTTCAGGGCATGTCATGAATTAAAAAACAAATTGTCTCTTTGAGTTTAGAAGAAGGACTTAAGAATCTGAAAGACATCTGGTAGGTACCTGAAGTCCTGCCAAAAAAATAAATGGATCATAGACTGTCCGGGAGATTTTAATGAGACCCCAGCTAAAGAATTTAGCCAGGCTAGGAAATTATTCTGGAAGTGTAAGTTCTCTGTGTCCCAAGAGACTACTGAGATAGCTTTGATGAAGGTTATCTCATCTTCCCATTTTCTAATCTTGTGTTGTACTCAGTCTAAAAAATTAGTTTATACCTGTGCATGGATTTAAAACGCAATATCTTGCATAATTTTTGCATGCAAACATTTTAAATTTGCATTAAAATATTTAAATTACAGAATATAATTAGAATTTAACTCTAAAGTAAGAAACAAGTCTAGTTGGCTTGTGTAACAGTCCATGATATCTGTTGGCCCAATATATAAGGTCCAAGGCAAAGATTATTACCTAAGGAGGAATGCAAATATTGCTTAAGTAGCTTAGTTCTTTATGACTGGGATAATTTCTAAAGTGGTCATATTCATAGAATCATATAACCATAGAATCATTTGGTTGGAAAAGACCTTTAAGATCATTAAATCCAACTGTACCTGTCCACTAATAAGCCATGTCTCTAAGCACCTCATCTACCCGTCTTTTAAATACATCCAGGGATGGTGACTCCACCACTTCACCTGGGCAACCTGTTCCAGTGCCACAATTCTGCCCACAATTCAAGATGTGTGTACTCTAAAATGGAGGGTTTGCAATATTTTTAGTAATAAATTACTACATGGCTTAGCAAAAGCTAAAAATTTCTATTAAGTTTACTGAAGTTTATGCAGAAGAAATTTCTCACTCATGGTGGACAGGTAGGTATAAAGCTGCAAATAATGAGCAAATCATAAAAGTAATTCCATTATGACATAAAAAATCCTTAATATTTTTTTTGCCCAAGAAATAAAAAAACACAGAAAATGACAGGGCAGGTACTGCAGAAACAACTACAGTTTTATTGACAGTGTTTATAAAGCTGTTTTGATTCTGACAACAAATTAAATAAGGTTGTTTTCCAAGATTTACCTAAAGATAAAGCGATACATGTCAATAATAAGAAATATTTGTACAAGTCCTGTTTCAATTAAGAAAACAAAGACTTTGTTTAAAGGAACTTTTTTTTTTTCCTTTGAACATGGATATCTGAAATTACCAACACATAACATTATTTCAAATAATTGTTTGCTACTACACACTTACAACCCAGGAAGGCTTCTATGAATAATGGCTGAGAGAGTTGGGGTTGTTCAGCCTGGAGAAGAGAGGGCTCCAGGGAGACTTTATTGTGGCCTTTCAGTGCTTAAAGGGGGCTTACAGAAAGATTAAGGCTTTTTGTCAAGGCCTGTAGCGACAGGGCAAGGGGCAATGGTTTTAAACTAAAAGAGGGTAGATTTAGATAAGATATAAGGAAGAAATTATTTACTATGAGGGTGGTGAGACACAGGAACAGAATGCCCAAAGAAATTGTGAATGCCCCCTCCCTGGAAGCTTTCAAGGTCAATGTGGATGGGCCTTGAGCATCCTGTGTAGTGGAAGATGTCCCAGTGCAGGGGGTTGGAGTAAACAATCTTTAAAGGTCCCTTCCAACCCAAACAATTTGATTTTATGATTGTCTCTTAGATTATTTTCACAGATCTCAGAGCAACTGCATTCAGAATCTATGAAGATATAATTTAAAAAAGTTTCTAAATTTGATGGTGGATGAACTTTTGGCACTATTTTTGCTATACTAAAATAAGGCAGCAATTGCAAGATAAATTGCAAAATTCTCAATGATAAACTATTTAAAGAATATTACGACATTGTTGTGGTTTAACCCCAGCCGGCAACTAACCACCACAAAAAAAAAGCACATCACTGCTCTTAACATACCACACAGTTTTTGCTCACTCCTCCCTCAGTGGGATGGGGGAGAGAATCAGAAGAGTAAAAGTGATAAAACTCATGGGTTGAGATAAAGACAGATTAATAGGGAAAGAAAAAGCCATGCACGCAAGCAAAGCAAAACAAGGGATTCATTCACTGCTTCCTATCAGCAGGCAGGTGTTCAGCCACCTCCAGGAAAGCAGGGCTCCATCACACATAAAGGTTATTTGGGTAGACAAACGCCATCACTCTGAATGTTTCCCATACCTTCTTCTTCCCCTAGATTATATACTGAGCATGACATCATATGGTGTGAATATACTTTTGGTCTGCCCACCCCCAACTTCTTGTGCATCTGGCAGAACATGGGAAGCTGAAAAAGTCCTTGACTGGTGTAAGCACTACTTAGCAACAAATAAAACATCAGTGTGCAATCAACATTATCCTCACACTCAATTCAAAACACAGTACGATACCAGCTACTAGGAAGAAAATGAACCTTATCTCAGCCAAAACAAGGACAAATGTCTAACCAAAAAATTTTTCACAAAGTCCTATTTGATAGTTTTCATGTACTTGAGTTTACAATTTGGTTTCAAGAAAAAAAACCTCAATCAATCAAATGTTAACTTTAATCATTATTGAATCATAGAATCATTTAGGTTGGAAAAGACCCTTAAGATCATTGAGTCCAACTACCAACTACTAACACTACCAAGTCCACCAAAGGGATGACTTCAGACAAGAACCTGAAAATGGTTTGTAGAGTATCTGTTAATGTTTCTGGAGTGTTTAATAAATAAGAATTTTATTATTTAATTAAACATAAACTAAATATTATTTAAAAGCATTAAATTGGAATCATATTCTATAATAAATTAATTTTTCTTTTTTTCCCTGAAGAAAAAGCAAGAATGTATATGACAGAAAACTGTGTGATGTGTTAAGAGAAGTGATGTGCTTTTTTTTTTCCTTCCAGAAAATGTTCTCAGAACCCCTAGAGAAACCTCCATGAAATTAGTGTGGGAGGACAAAGTTAATAAAAACCAGATGAACTTAAGAGCATGTCTCCAGGCCATCGGGTTTTTTTGTATTTTACCTTTATGTCGATGGAAAATTGTTCTATTTTCTTCATACAACCATAATGTAAATTTTCACATAAAATTATTATTATTTTGTGTAGTGGGAGGAAGTGACAATTAAGGGAAATGTCTATACCTATACTTAAAAATAAGATTATGCTAGGGTCTGTGTTTGTCATTTCATTTTTATATCAACCATACGAACATCTACAAATTCATGCTATGAGTAGAAATCCAAGACCTACCGCTGAATTTATTGGGTTTTACCCCATAAAATTCAGATGCATATATGTGTGAACTGATCTCCATTGAAGTAATGTAATTTAGGATCACAAATTTGATTATAATCATAGATGGGAAGAAACTCCAGATAACATTTTGTGGCTTGGGAGGGAGGAGGAACAGTTTCTGGATATTAAGCAAAAGCAAACTTGTCATAGTTTGTACTGTAGTTAAACAGAAAATAACTATTATAACTTTAGAATAACCTTCTTCAATGTATTTCTTCTCTCCCTTGCTCAGACTAATTAGGCTAAGCTAGTTAGAAAGCTACTAATGGTTTTGATGACCCCAGTTTTGGAAGGTCCCATTCAAGACTGGATTTAATTGATCCTTTGCTAAGAAGACTGTGGTTTTTGCAAATCAGGCCACTCAGGTGCTTCCAGATGGGCCCCAGCACGTAGCACAATCAAAATCACTAGTCACATTTTCAAAATCTTGGTTAGAGGTGCCTAGACCTCATTAGGAGCATGTTTATTATTCAGAAGCTGACACCTCATTGCAACAGGCAATGTGAGTCCAACAGGTTTTTTTCTGTAGTGCAGATTATTCTCAGAACAGCAGCAGCAGCAAAGCCCTCTGTCCTTGGTGGCTACATCTTACAAAGTCATGGCAGATGAAAACTAGCAAAATGAATTCATGTCTGATGGGATGTTTTTGCCACGACAGCTGTGCTTTGGAGGTGGGCAAGCCAAAGAAGTTAAGTTTGGCTCATGCAGAGTATTTGGCTCTGAATCAGCTCTGTGCCCATACATGTGAATGAGCCAAGCCAGTAGGAACATTTTGGCTTTACCTTCTGGCTGTCACAGTGACCTTATATATCACTTCACGTGTTCTCCCTTTTGTATGTGTATAATCAGTTTCAATGGATCGACTAATGTTCTGGCATGGGTTTGCCTTGGATTTGGCTTCGGCTTCAAATTTTCTGGCCTGTTTATACAAGTTGCATCCAGCATGCCTGTGAAATTCATTAACAAGTATTTAAGAATAGCTAATACACATTTTTATGTCCTTGGAAATGGGGAAAGGGATAAATCTGAGGCTAGGATATTTAAAATAAAATAAGCAATGAAACTGATATTATAATTACGTGAACTATTTTTTGTACATCAAAGGTCAACGTAATAATTAAAGTTGTTCTACTTTTTCAGCTTACATATTATGCATGTCAAATGTATAGGGCTCTATATGTATTCATATACATACACATATTTATAAGTAGGGGGTATATATGACTGTTTAACAAATGATTATATTATATATAATATATTATATATTTTTATATATTATATATGTTACTCAGAAATTGTAGGCTATAGTTTTAGAGAATGTTCAGTTACACAAATGTTGTATTTTCACAGAGTAGTGTCATCAATAACATCTCGTAATGTTAAATTAGTCTGGCGAATAATGTGAAGTTAGACATATGTACAACATTGATTAGACATAGAGTAGCAAAAAGAAGATCTTTGTGAGTTCCAAGTTTTATTATTGTGCTATTATAGTTACTGGTATGAGTGTTATTTTTCACGTGTCTCATAAATTGGTAAATACTCCTAATTATTTTTCAATCCCTGTGGAACTGCTGTTGTCAGAGATTTCTTTATTATTAAATTATTTGGACACAAGATTTGAATTGGCACAAGAGAGCAAGGACGTAACTTCTTACAAATTGTAGTTGCCATAGTTATATGATGACAGCATAATTATGACATGAAAATTATTTCATTTCTTTTCTTCTTTGCATTGTAGTAGCTGTTACTAACCACAGTAAAGAAATGCACTTCACAGCATTAAGCACAATATGTAAATATATTTAAAAAGTCTTTATTCCAAGTAATGCCATCTAAATTATTAAAAGTAATCCATTATCCGTTAGAAAGTTGTGTATTCATTGCATTTGATATTTCACCTGAAGTTCTTATTCAGAGAAAAATACAAAAAAAAATAAAACTGAATATGGAAACTCATGAAGAACCATTACTCTAAAAAATTTCTTCCTCTATAAAAATATATAAAATCTGTTTCATGTTGATGACAGGAAAATAATGCTCTCTCCACAAAGAAAATAATCGGAAAGAAGTTTCTTAGTGTTACTGTGCAGAATGCCTTAACTGGGGCTTGGAGGAAACATCTCAAGTTCAAATTCTGCAACCATTTAGTGTCTCTTCACTCTGCTGAATAGTGATGAGGACACACACAGCAGGGGTTAGATTGAGGTCACCAATTGATTTCATTTAGGATCATTCACCGTCAAATTGTGGTAACCTTTACTGTGACCTTCAGATGGACTTAAACCAGTAAGCTTATGGCTGAGAAAAATAAAATGAAGAACATGTCCTTTCTAAATTTCTTGAGTGTAAAAGAATGAAAATAACTTTAAAAAAAAAGTTAAAAGTTAAAAGTTAAAAAATCTCACTTTTTGAATAACTTAGAATTCTGAGAATGATCTTTTATTATTTCAGTTAGTGTAGCTTATTGGCCACTTCAACTCAGGTTCATCTTGCCAAGGTACAGTTCAAGCAGAGAGAAGGACATCTGTGTAGTGGAATTCAGACCTTAGATACCCAAACCGGTTGCTGAAGCTTAGATAAGATGACTCAAAGTTCAAATTATTTTTGTATGTATTACTAAAAGAGATCTCAAATAAACTATTTACAGTAGTGTTACTCTCTTTGAGACTTGCTACTTTCATTTGAGCTAATGAGTATCACATAATTTGAGATAAATTAATAATCCATTCATTCTGTTTACTGAACATTTTTCCATTTTATGCATTGAATATAGTTTGTTGTACAAGTGCATAATTTTTTTTTAATATATGGAGAAAAAAGGAAAATATCTTTTTGGTTTTAAACCTCCATGCATTAATCTTACAGTTCCTCACACAAAGAAAGATTCCACTTAGGAACAATGGAAGTGGAAAGCTGTTTTTTTGTGTTAAGGACTGGTGGACTTTGGGATCCTGGCAAGGGTGTCCATCCAGGATGTCCACAGTCCCAGCCTGGTAGATGCGGCTGCTGTGATTCACTGTGTATATATGAAAGGACAGGAAGCAGGGTGGTGCTTAAAGAGTATATAAGCCACTGAGGCGAAGGGTTCTGGAGGAGAGGATCGCACCGAGGGACCCT
>BOSO01036243.1:6768-28334 GCA_018403395.1 Gorsachius goisagi | reverse complement strand
CCTGGGGACTTGCCTCCAGGACCCCTGGGACTGTCACTGTCCCCCTCAGCACCCCCAGCCTGGGGCACACCAGGCCTGCGGGGACCTCCCCTTCTGGTCCCCTCCTGGGCACGCTGGGCCAGGGCCGCTCCTCCCTGGTGCCCCCCAGCATCCCTGTCCCCTGCCAGCGGGGTGCCCAGAGCCGGCCGCAGTCTCTGCTGTTGGGGACGCCCCTCCTGGGACCCCGGGGGCCATTTCCATGTCCGCTGGTGGCTCCTGTCCCGCTGACGTCCCAGCCCTCCCCTCGCTGATGGAGCTCGGCCCGCAGAGCCGGAGCGCGTCTTCCGACCAGGACGGGCTGGGGCTGAGGGCGGGCGAGTTTTGGGCTGCCCCACGGCCACCCCGCTCTGCCCCCCCCCCCCCCGCCCCCAAGCTCAGGCTGGGACAGGCGGCCGGAGGCCAGCCCTGCGGTACCCGGCAGGGGCTTTACAACTCTGAAGGGTTTTTCTTCCGCGTTTTGAACTTTTGGTTTTCGCCTCCCAACAGGAACCAAATGCCATGGCTGACGAAGAGCTGAGTGTCCGAGCTGCCAGAAAGGGAAGTTTGTCACCCAGCTGCTCCCGGGGCAGCACGACCGAGTCGAGCACACTACTGCAGGAGCTGAAGGGCACCATCTCGTAAGGGCAGCGCTTGCTTTTCCCCGGGCAGCTCTTCCAGTTAATCTGAGCGTTACCAAACCTGGGGTAATTTAATAAGGCTGATTCATTTGCAGCCCCAGGGACCGAAGGGATAAGCGTTGCGGTGCCTTGCAGCTCCTTGCCTTGGTGCTGGCGCCGCAGCGGTGGTCCCGTGCTAGGGGCTGCACGCAGAGCGCAGCCCACAGCCGCGCTGCCTGTTTTGGGGGCGCAGAATCAATTCAGGGGTTCCCGGTAGCGCAGACTGGTCTGCTGCGGCCCCGCGGGATGTGGTTTGACGCCATCTCCGCTCTCCCTGGGGTGCGGGCAGAGCACGCAGCTCTAGAGCGGGGTGGTGGGCGCACGGGGAAGCACGGAGCGTGCGGAGAAGGGGCTGTGCTGACCCATGGGTGCAGGCAGCTTTCGGCTCTTGGTGCTCCAGTGTCCCCATCTGGGCATTGCCGCTCGCCCCGGGGTGCGCCCGTAGGGTCTGCAGGGGCCTGGGGACGGCGCTGTCCTCGGAAGCCCCGGGCAGCGGCTGGGGCAGGGACCTGGCCGGGTTGAGGAACGCCCCGGGTGCTGCGGTGTCGTCCTGTTCTGCGCTGACGCCCTTTTTCTCTCTGCCCCGCACAGCAAATCCGTGCAGAGCAAAGTCAACTCCATCCTGGTGAGTGCCCCCCCGCCGCACGTTGCGCTGAGGGTGCGGGAGCGATGCGTCTCCACCTCTCTCCTCGCTAAACCGAACCCTGGGTTCTGCCCGATCCCATTTCCCACTGGGTCAGGATCTGGCCGCGGGGCTGAGCCCCGAGAAACGCCCGAGCACCCTGCCCATGGGGGTGGCACCCACTCCCCCAGCCCCGTGTGGGACGACCCTGTCCCGTCCCCTCGAGGGGCAGCTCCCCTGTCTTGGTTCACCCCGGTCCCTCGCGTGCAGGCTGCGTTCGTGCTGCGCTGGTTTCCATGCCCCGTCAGCTCCTGCCGTTGAGGGGGCAACGAGAGCGCTGCCTGCACCAGCCCTTCCTTATTTTGGATCCTTACCCTGCCTTTGTCTCTGGTCCCTTCTCCCCCTCCCTGTGGACCCTTTGAGCGTAGCAAGATGTCCAGAAGTTTTCAGACAACGACAAGCTCTACCTCTACCTCCAGCTGCCATCGGGGCCAAGCCTGGGGGAGAAGAGGTGGGTGCTGGGCCGAGCCGGGGCCGTGTTTGGGAGAGCGAGGGCTGTCGGGATGGGAGGGGGGACGCTCGGATCACAAGAGGCCAGGAGGGAGATTGCCACGGCTCTGCCTCCTCCGGTCCTGCTGGTGCCGCTTCTCCGCTAATTAAATGTTTGTCCCGGGCTCCCACGGGAGCAGCAGTAGCTTGGACCTGAGCTCGCTGAGCACGGCCGAGTACATGCACGCGTGCAACTGGATCCGGAACCACCTGGAAGAGCACACGGACACTTGCCTGCCCAAGCAGGACGTCTACGACGCCTACAAGTGAGCGCAGGGGCCGGCCTGGCACGAGGAGCCTCTCCCCGGGGCCGGGCTTGTCCAGCGAAGCCCGGCAGGGAGGTCGGTGCGGAGGGCAGCGAGTTGGGGTTTTTTGGGAATGGTCCTGCCCAACTTTGGGCTCTCAAAACGAGCCACGCCAGCGGGGAGAGGCGGGTGCGTCAGAGGGCAGCGAGAAGGGCTTGGTGGCTTTAACCTGCAGCTCTCCCCGCCAGGCGATACTGCGACAACCTCTGCTGTCGCTCCCTGAGCACCGCCAATTTTGGCAAGATCATCCGGGAGATCTTCCCAAACATCAAAGCCCGAAGGCTGGGAGGCCGGGGACAGTCGAAATATCCTTCCGTGTGCCCGACTGGCCAGGGAAGCCCGGGGAACTGGCTGGGCTGCTGCTTCTCCAATTTTTCCCATTTATAAGTCCATGCACAACAAATTTTGTAGCTCCTGGGAGGGTCTGGTTCCTGGTTTTTCGGCTCCTGGGGGTTCAGCTCAGTTGTCTGAGGGGGGCTTGGAGTTGCCCTGTCCTTGCCGTGCACTCGGGGCGGGCAGGGGGCACACCGAGAAGGGACAGCCCGGCTCGGCGCGGGGCCAGCTGCCATCACACCTCCAGGACAAGCCCATCGCGAGCCCCACAGCCGCGTCCCTTTGAGCTGGGACCTTGTCACGGCCGCAGTCGTGTGACAGCGAAACACCTTAACCCTGCCAAACGTACTGCTACAGCGGGATCCGGAGGAAGACGAAGGTCAGCCTGCCACCCCTGCCCAGCCTGGACCTCAAAGTGACGGAGACTGTAAGTCCTCTGCTGCCTCTGCCACTTGGGTTTCCCTGGCCCTGTTTGGGCAGGATAACGAACCTCCTTGCTCATTAGATCTAATGAAGGCGTGGGGGGAGAGATGCTCTCTCTGGGAGCAGATTCTGCTCTATCCCGTGAGCCTCCCCAGGGGTGGAGGAGGACCTGCCCGCCCGTGCGGGCTTGTGCCCTGCTGGGGTGTCAGGATCAGGACCCGTTGGCATCCGGGGCGTCCTGCCGGGTGCTGTGGGGGCTGATGGCTCGTTCTGCCGGCAGCAGTCGGAGCTGACGGACCTGGTGCAGTCCTACAGCAGCGAGGTGATGGAGGCGGCCTGCGCCCTGACCTGCGACTGGGCCGAGAAGATCCTCAAACGCTCCTTCAACAACATCGTGGAGGTGGCCCAGTTCCTCATCCAGCAGCACATCATCAGCTCCCGCTCGGCCCGCGCCGACCTGGTCATGGCCATGGTGGTCTCAGGTGGGTGGGTGGGGAGCCCCAGGCTCACTCGGACCCCCAAGGGGCACAGGAGGTGGGGGCCCCGCAGGAGGCAGTGTCCCCCCTCCAGCTGCGCACAGCGTGGGCGAGCGCAGGGGTGCCTGGGGCTTGTCCCCCCTTCATCGCCTTCTGTGCGCCCACAGAGAGCACAGAGAAGATCCACCGTGAGAGTCGAACCCCGTCGACAGCGAAGAAGAACGGCGTGGACGCCTCCGAGAGCGGTGACAGGAGCCAGGGGCAGGTGAGACCCTGCCGGAGCCAGGACCCCCGGGTCCCCCACTGGGCATGGGGGGCACGCTCGGGGAAGCAGCCTGGCTCCACCATAACGTCCCCCCCACCAACACCTCTCTGCCCACAGATGAAGGAGAGCAGCCCCAAGCCCCTCCTCCCGCCACGGCCTGAGAAGAAGAAGCCCCCGGAGCCCCCCAAGGTGGCCAGCAGCCCCCAGGTGAACGCCCTGGTTGCCCGCTTGCCCCTGCTCCTGCCCCGCATCCCGCTGGGGGAGCGACCGACAGCGCCCGGTGCCGCGGCCATCCGTTCCTCCCCTCCCGTCCTGGCACCCAAAATCACGGCCGCCCCTCTGGGGGGCACGGTCAAGGTGGCCCTGCCGCTGCCGGTGGGCTCGGCCTCCCCCTCCCTGCCCCTGGGGCTGGCCCCGGGGGCCAACGGGGCGGCGGGGCTGCTGAGCCAGCAAGCCGCCGTCCCCGTCCTCAACGTCCTGCTGCCCGGCGTGGGCGTCCCCGCGGCCGAGAGCCCCGCCAACCCCCGGAGCACGGGGGGCAGCAAGGGTCCCGGCCCCCAGGACTCGCAGCGCCCCAAGGCCACCAAGCGTCCCCCGGAGCTGGCCGGCGATGCCGCCCCGCAGAAGCGGAGACGTGGGCGGCCACGGAAGAGGACGGAGGAAGGGGACGCGGGGTCCCCGGGGGAGGCGGCAGAGCTTTGCTGCGGCGCGGCTCCCGGTGCCGATGGCGGTGGCTCTCCCGGCGGTGGCAGCGCCACCAGCCCCCTCGGGGACAGCCGGGCCGGGGGGTCCCTGCTCACCCAGGTCAGCGTCATCCAGGACGGCAGGACCGGTGTCAAGGTCGCCGACGGCTGCGAGCTGGCGCAGGAGGATGCGGTGGCACAGTGGAGCCCAGGCGAGGCCGGGTCCCCCCTGGGTGACACCGGGGCCGCGGGGGGCTCCTGCACCCCCCGGGACGGGGGCCCCCCTCCCCAGCGCCGTGGACAGACGCCGGCGGGGACGGCTCCCGCCGCTGCCGCCCCCCAGCACTTGGACGTGTCCCCCCGAGCCCCCGCGTCCCGGGGGGGCTCCCCGGGGCGGGCAGGGCTCTGCGCCCGCCCTGGCACTTAGGGGCCGCTGCCCCCCCGGGACCCCGCCGGGTGCGGGTCCCCCCCCGCGCCCAGCCCTGCGCCCCCACATTAAAACCCGAGCAGTCCGTCCGTCCGTCCGTCTGTCCGTCCTGTCTGCGGCCCGCGGCGGGGCGGGGCGGTGCCGGGGCTCCGGCTGCCCCGCGGGGAGGGGGGGACATCGGGGGGGCTGGAGGGGCGGGTGGCACCGGGCGGGCGCAGCGGGTGGCGCCGCCTCCAGCCCGTGCCTCAGTTTCCCCGCCGGGGGCGCGGGCAGCGGCGGGCCCGCCCCGGGGATCCCCGCTCCCGCCCCGCCCCCGGGGTGGCCGTGACGGCAGGGGCGGGTTTCAAGGGGAAAAAATGCCGGGTTCCGCCAACCCCGCCCTCCCCCCGTGTCGCGTAGCTCCGCCGGGCCGCCAGGGGGCGCTCGCGGGCAGCCCGGCCCCTCAGCCCCGTCAGGCGGAGCCGCGGGCAGCCCGGGCGGCCGGGGCCTGCGCCTGCCCCCGCCGCGCCGCCGGCCCGGCCCGCTCCGCCCCGCCGCTCCGCCCGGCCCCGGCCCCGGCCCCACGCAGGTGAGCCCCGCGCCCCCGCAGCCCCCGCGCCGGGAGGCTCTGGGCCCCCCGCGGCCTTCCCTGGGCTCCCGCCGGCCCGGGCCGCGGCGGCCGCGGCGGCCCCGGCACCCCGGGGAGGGGACGGGGGGGTCTCTCGGCCCGGTTTTGCGGCCGCTCCGGGAGGGCAGCGGCCACCGGCCCCGGCCCGCGCCCCTTCCCGGGCAGCCGCCGCCTCCTCCCGCCGGGCCGGGCCCCCGGGGGTGCGCGGGGGCAGAGCGGGGCCGCCCGGGGCCTCCGCCGCCTCCCCCGGGCTCGCCAGGACCGGCGGCGGCCGGGGCTCTGCGGGCCAGGAGCGCCTCCTCGCGCAGGAAAATCAGCTTTTCCCCTTTTTTTTTTTTTTTTTTTTTTTTTTTTTTTTTTTCCCCCGCCTCCCTCCCTCCCCCCACCCCCCCCCCGCCCCCAGCTGCAGTCGATCGCCCCCGGAGCCCCGCGGAGCCGCTGCCCAGGATGAGCCGCCTGCGCTGCCCCGAGCGGCGGCACCCGAGACCGGAGCCGCGGCCGTGCGGGATGGGATCGCACCAGGTACCGCTGCTGCGCCTCGGGATCCTGCCGGGGGCCGCGGGCCGTACCCCCGCCAGCCCCCTCCCCAAACCCCGCTGCGCCGGCCGGGGGGGGCGGGGGGGGGACACGCCAACCCCCCCTGCTCCGGTGCTGGCCTGGGAGCGCCTCCCCCCTGGGGGCTGCAGGGTGGACAAGTGCCCCACGGACCCGTTAAGAGACTTTTTCAGCCGATTTTCTCCGTGCCGTTAGGCTGTCGTTTCTGACGAGGCTTTGCCAACCCCCCCCCCACGCCCCCCCGGAGCCATCTGGTGCCCCTCGTGCTTTGTAATTCCCTAAAATATCTACTTGAGGCCGGAGATGTTACGTAACGCGCTGGGTTGGTGGGGTGCTGCGCAGCGGCTCCCCGAGACGCGTTTGCCGTGGGTTAGCGATCGGCCGGTGCTGTTCCCCCCCCTCCCCGAAACTTCTGCTTCCCGTTAGTAACCGAGATAGTAACTTCAGGCGTGGTAAATAATAACAATATTTAATCGCTCCCTTTGCTGCCCCCTGCTCTTTAACCCGTGGTGAAACTTTTGAGAAGCAGCGTGGGGAAGTAACTGGGTACGGATCTGGCTGGGAGCGCTGGTGCCCAGCTCCTTTGCCCAGCGCCGCTGCTGCCCGGCTCTCGGCGCTGGCTGGGAGGGCAGAGGCTTTTCAGCGCCGCTGGGGTTTTGAACTCCCCTTGGGGACCGCATCGCTCCTGGCGGCCACCCTCGACTCGTGTGAGCGCTGAGGGATCCGCTCAAGCGGAGCCAGCCCCAGGCCTGGGGCTCAACCTGCAGTCCCTGCTCCGCAGAGGTGATAGTCTCCGACTTCCTCCTCGGCAATCCGAATGGGATTTCAGTCCGTGCCGCCGTCCTGTGCTCCTTAAATCACAGCTGGTTTGGCCTTGCGCGGTTCGGGGTCTGGCAGCAGAAGAGCTGCTCTTGCAGCCTGAGCTGGGGATGCGGGCTCCTGCCTCTCCTCCCATTCTAAGCCTCGCTAGACAGCTTTATTTCAAGTCACGCCTCAGATAAAGGCTCAGACGTGGCCGTGGGTAACAGCAGCAACTTGAAATGGGGGATTTAGGTATGTAAAGGAGTGTGGGAACGTTCAGGTGCAAAGTACCTTGTGATCACTGGGAGGAGGAAACTTCCCATGGTGGCTGTGCCAGCCCGGCTTGCTGCAGGGTTTGCTGTGCTGGGAAACAGGGAAGGGTTTGTCCTCGCTTGCTCAGGGATCGTAATTAGCGCTTGTCAGGGGCGGAGAGGTGCGAGGTGCGGCGGAAGAGGACGAAAGGTTGGATGTGTTTGTGAGTAACGTGCCGGATGAGCCGCCGCCGTGGGATGTGTGCAGTGGGTTTGCGAAGGGCTTCCTCGCCGAAGCGACGCCTGCTGCCGCCTTTTCCCAAGGGCTGGGCGTTTCTCAGAGGTGAGAGAGATTTTAGCACTCCCACAATCCATTTATTTATTTTTTTTAAATGGGGAAGTTAATTCATTGATAAATCTCTGGATTTAACTCCACCCCATAGGGCCGTATCGTTTGCGGAGGAGGAGGAGGGAATGAGGGAAGCGCTGGCGGTGCGGTTCTGGGGCTGGCAGGCTGTGGTGTCCCCTCTGCCCTGCGCCTCCGTCCCCTCTGCAGCCCGGGAGGCGGAACGGCTTCCCAGGAACGATGCCCCAAAGTCAGATTATCAGTACTTTGCTGTGGCTGAACGCTCGGGGCAGGAGTTGGAGGCGTCTCTCCCTTAGGGAGCCAGGAGGCCGAGGAGCGCTGCGAGCCGTTCTTCCCTGCGCTGTGCAGTTTGCCCTTCTCCTGCTGCGTTTCTCGCACCGTGGCTTTTACTTTATTCCAAATTTAGGGGCAAGTCGCTGCTCTGCCTGTGCGAGCCCCAGGGTTATTGCTGTTTCGGATACGCAGGCTTGGCTGAACGCAGCTCGGCACCGGGATGCAGAGTCCTTCCAGCGAGACCATCCTCAAAGCGGAGCAGAGCCTCCCGCGTCCCATCCCACCAAGCGGTGCCGCGCTGTCACTGAGCCGGTGAGCGCTGCCGCTCCAGCTCTGGCTCGGGGCCTCCCGCTGTCCTTTTCTGTGAAAATTCACCTTTTTTGATTTCCCTCTGCTGTTTGCTCCATGGTGAGCATCCTTTGAGAGGGAAGTGGTGCTGCTCTGTGGGAGAAAAGTCCCACGGTGGTGCCCTTGAGGAGCAGGGTGGGTTTACGGGCAGAGTTTGTCCTCAGGGGACGGCTGGAACCGGGCATTTTTTACTTTTTGAAGCAGAGTGTGAGACCTGTGTGCTGTGCCGAGGTTGAATCTGCTTCAGCTGAGTGTGGGGAAAGGCTGGGAGTCCGTCTCTGGTGGTGCCGAGTCTCTCCTGGAAGGGGATTTCAGACTTGGAAGAGGGCGCAGCATCCCCCAGGAAGAATTTATTTGTCCTCGCTTCAGTGGTGCTTGCAGCGAGCTGAGTCTGTCGCAGTCCCTTCGTGCCTCAGTTTCCCCAGCCTCTAAGCTGTCACCTGATAAGTTGCACTGAGTCGCTCCGTTTGCAGCGGCTCCGGAGGGGCTCTCCGGGGAGCAGGGGCTCTCCCCTTAGCGTGGTGAGGGGCGCTGACCGTGCCTCCTCCTCCGGTCCAGCGCTGCTGCGGCGTTTTCTGCCCACATCCCAACTCCTGTGGCCTTCCCGAAGGCACAGCAAGATGTCGAAGGCCGTCAGTGCTGAGCAAAACAAAAAGTAATGCAGCATAATAGAGACCAGATGTCTTGGTGAGGCTTCATCCTGTCCCCCTGGTTGTTTGCCAGGGCTAATATTTCTTATTCAAGTCAGGCAAGAGAGAGACTTTTGGTTTTTTTTTTTTATTTTCCTGTAAAGCCACAGCTCTGTTCCCGTGGATGTCCCTCTGCTTTTGTCCCTTCCCCAAGGAGCCGTGCTCTCGAATCGCTGCGCTGACACGCGGCTGCTTCGTCGGTAGTTTCTGTGCTAATAGGGGCTTCCCTTTATTTTGTGTTTAATCACCGACTTCAGGGCCGTTCCACCAGAGAGAAACTTGGCCCGTTAGAGCTGTGGGTGGAGGATGAACCACATGAATTCAGCTCAGCCTGTTTTCCAGACTGGATTGCTTCACTGTGTGCAGCTGATGGGGTTTTTAGCCGGGTTGAGACCAGAGATTTGGAGTCGGGGAGTTACACTGAGCCTCGAGAGGTAAACAGTATGTGGTGATGTGCATCGCGGAAAAACGCGGAGAGGTGCAGGAGGTGGGGAGTGAGTTCCCTCGCTGGGGTTTTTGGGAGCGCTAGGAGTGGAGACGTGTCCTTGGCGGGCTCCGAAGGGCCCTGTTGCCGGGATGTCACCAAAGAAGGCGGCTGTGAGTGTTGGGGGGGGGGGGGGGGCTGAAGAGCAAAATAATAATAAACAAGCAACGCGTGGATTTCAAAGCCATGCCTGCGGTGCAGAGGTAACCCCGCAGGCCCGTGGGTGGATTTATCTTACGCAGTTCCTTAATCCAAGTTTAACCCACTCAGCCATTGCGAGCTCAGGCCGTCTCCTCTCCGGTGCAGAGCCGGCGTGCGGGGCCCCTCCGGGCCTGGCCAGCGGGCGAAGGTGGCGAAGGGATCGGGGAGTTTGGGCTGCCCACGGGAGCGGCTTTGCTCCTGGTGACTGCGCCGTGGGCTCTTTGGAGTTGTCAGGATCCCTCGTGTGAGTAGGTCGGGTCGGATCCAGCCTCTCCCGCGGGCACGCAGGCGGTTGAACGTCCGGAATTTCAGTGTGTGCTGTCACGCCGCGCCAGGCTTCTCCTGCCTGCCCCGTGTTTCCGAGGAGGGAGGTTTAACGGGATCCCAGCGCTTTTTCTCCCTCTGCAGCCTGGCGAGGAGGATGCCAAAAGCATTTCCCTGCATCGGATAAACAGTCGGGGCTGGGAAAGCCCTCTGCGGGCAACCGAGCCACCCGGGGTCGCCGGTGCTTCTGCAGCCGGTGTCTGGCCGCAGGGCTGTGTTTGGGACTCCGGCAGATGCCACCGCTAAGGTTTTTTTCCTTCATCAGTTTGTCATCCCAGTTATCTTGATGCGAATGTTTGAAGGAACCCCAGAAGTGCTGGCACAAGCAAAGCTCTGGGCGACTCTTCCTTGGAGCCGGCTCCGCTCCGTGCCTTCACATCCCACCTTGCCAAGTTCCGCTGGAGGATCTCCTTTTTGCCGGCGTGGTGTTAATTTAAAAATTAGGTCGGCTGGGCTTCCGTGGGGCAAGGCTGGGCTCCCTGAGAAGGAAAAACAACTTCCTTCGGCTTGCAGGGTCTTTCGGATCTAATGACCACAACTATTTGAAGCACGCGGATTTGCACCGAAGGGAACGGCAGGCACAGAGGAAAGCGTTGTGTGCGGCTGCCGCGCGGACGGGGTGAAAGATGCTATTGACGTCGGCGCGCTGCTGAACTTTGGTCGGGCTTCTTTCACCTCGCGTTTAGAGCTTAAGTGCTTTGAAAACAAGAGGAGGAAACCGGTCTCTGGGAAGCGGCGCTCACATCTGGACACACCGAGCTTGTTTTTACTTGCTTGGAATATTTAGAAAGAAAGGCTGTGGGTTTCCTCACCCCTTTCTCCTGTGTCGGGAGCTGTAATCACTTGTAAAACCAACCAGAGAAAACAAGGTCATTAAATTAGCGGGGAAATATCTCGCTGCAAGAACCCGCCGGCGCAGCTTCTGCAGTCAGAGCAGGGGCTGGGGGCGCTGGGGGAGCAGCCAGGCAGAAGATGGTTCAGGGAACTTCTTTTCCAAAGACAGTAATTTTTTCCACCGTGCTGGACATGAAAAGCAGGAGGGAATTGGCGATCTGCTCGCGGCGCTTCACGTTTGTACGCGGCATCGTGCCCTTCTGCTGGTCACGAGCTGCCTCGGTGTAGCGTAGAAGCAATAAAGGGCAGCAGCAGAGCCGCGGTGATGGTGCTCGATTGAATGGAGCGCCTTATTTTAGTTTTAGAGGACGATTTCACTGGGCGCTGGCCGCCTTTCTTCTTGCTGGTTATCCGTAGAGATGCACCGCTGCTCTTTTTATCGAGATGGGAAACCGGGAGGTGTGTTCAGTGCCTCATTTATCTTATTTTTAAAACGTAATTAAGTGGCGGTCGTTGGGAAGGATACATAATCTGGGCATCGCTGTCTGGACTTTGAAGACAGGGACCTTGCTCCAACAAACACGGTTCTTGCTCCGGCTCTCGCCCAGCGCCGGCGGGGGATTTCACCGTCAGAGCGCCGCGTTCCGCTGTCCCAGAGGGAGGTTAAATGAGCAAAGGCTGAGCATGGGGGATAAACTTCATCTTCTCTAGCAAGAAGCAGAGCCACTGGGTCCACCCAGCCTGTGGCCCTCTAATCCCAAGCGTTGCCGAATGCCTTTGGGGTGGAGAGCATAAAGCAACCTGGTTATTCCCGCCCCCCCCTTCCTCATTTTGGCTTGCTCAATTTTTTTATTGTCATGGTAACGGGGAAATTTTGTGTAATGGCTGATAGATGCTTACAGCTTGCTCTCAATTCTGAGTGGAAGGGGCACCAAGACCTTTAAAACCCAACATGACCAGCTCGGCATCGCGCTGGCCCGGCTTAACGTTGCGTGCGGTGGCTTGGGGCGCCTTCCCTCTCTAGAACAGGTTTGCACCAAACCCCGTCTCAGCTCTCGGTTTCCCTTGAGGTGTATCCCAGCGCAGATTCCCCTTTTCCCACCTTTAGCAGGAAGCAGGTCTCCTCCGCAGATCATGTCCCTGACTCTTTTTCACTTTTTTTTTTTTTGTGTGTCTTGTTTTCTTTTCAGCTTTGAAGTGTGCAGACCCGCCACTGCTATGGGAGACTCTGTTGTAGACCCAGCCCTAGGGACAGGCTTGGACCAGCTGCCCGGCTCAGCGCCCCAGGGGAATGGCGGGACGTCTCTCAGCGTCATCACGGAAGGTGTCGGGGAGCTGGCAGTCATCGACCCTGAGGTGGCGAAGAAAGCCTGCGAAGAGGTCCTGGAGAAGGTCAAGTTGATGCACGGCGTCTCCTCCGACAGCTTAACAAAACTGGTCGATGGCAGCGAGGCAGAGCGCGCCCCACGGACCGCGGTGGATTTGGCCAATGGAGACATCGGGGAGGGCTGTGAAATCAAGTGCTTGGACGATCCGCCCGGCACGGCCTCCAAGATCCAGGAGGAGGACGAGACCATGGCCAACACGGTGAAAACCGCCCGGAAGCGGCAGAAGAACAACTCTGCTAAGCAGTCCTGGCTCCTCCGGCTCTTTGAATCCAAACTCTTTGATATCTCCATGGCCATTTCATATTTGTACAACTCAAAGGAACCTGGTGTGCAGGCTTACATTGGGAATAGGTTGTTCTGCTTTAGGAACGAGGAGGTGGACTTCTACCTGCCGCAGCTGCTGAATATGTACATTCACATGGACGAGGACGTGGGGGATGCGATCAAGCCCTACATTGTGCACCGCTGCCGGCAGAGCATCAACTTCTCCCTGCAGTGTGCCCTGCTGCTGGGCGCCTACTCCTCGGACATGCACATCTCCACTCAGCGACACTCCCGCGGGACCAAGCTGCGGAAACTCATCCTCTCGGACGAGTTGAAGCCAGCTTACAAGAAGAGGGAGCTGCCGTCACTGAGCCCGGCGCCCGACATGGGGCTGTCTCCTTCCAAAAGGACTCACCAGAGGTCCAAGTCGGACGCCACCGTTACCATCAGCCTGAGCAGCAATCTGAAGCGCACAGCCAGCAATCCCAAAGTCGAGAGCGAGGAAGAGGTAATGTTGGGGCTCTCCGAGGCTGAGCGTGCCTGCGGAGGGATGTCCCCAGGGCTGTGCTCGTGTGGTTGGTTCTCATCTCATAGCTCCTCTGTTACCGCAGAGCTTTTTTTGTCCTAGTGGCTGCAAATATTGAAGTTTTGATTCCCCTGTCTCTAAGCAAACTGCCACACACCAGTGGGTCACGCTGGGGGATGCTGGGGCTCCAGAGGGGGAGTTTTCTTGGTGTGAGGGGAAGGGGGGACATGAGGTGGCTTCAGGGTAAGGCAGAAAGCCGGGTCAGGAGGACTGAGTCGCTTCCTACGCTGCTGAATTCCCACGCGATTTGGGCACCTCGGCCAGAGTCTCAGTTTTGCAATCTGCAGCTATCTGATTGCTGTTGGAAATCTGATTTCCTCCTTGTCCCGACTTGTTCAGATTTAGCAACGATGAGGTTGATTCACAGGCAGAAAAGGCCCTGGGCAGTCGAGAGCTGGGAGCTGGCAGAGGGCAGATAAACCCATCGGCTCCGCCGCCCCGGTGCCCTGGCCAAAACAAGCCGCTGGGGCACACACCCTTCTGGCTGGGGGGCCGAGGGCTGCGGCTGTGGGGTTTGTCTGCGGCTGCTGCCCTGGGTCGAGCTCCCCTTTGGATTTCTCTCTTCTTTTCGCAGCTCCAAGGCAGTGGAAAGCCAGGCTTTCCCTGGAGGGGCTGGGCTGTGCAGAGGGGGCGATTCCGGTTTCCAGGGTTGGGCGCTAATGCGGTTTAGTGCCAAAGCAAACGGCAGTGCAATAGGTGAACTCAGGCATGTGCATGTTAACGTGTCGGCCAAACCCAAATTGCTCCCGTGGGCTCTGCGGCCTTTATTTTTAAATGTCGAAAAGTTCTCAGCACAAAGTTGCTTTGGCTCCGCTGCTGGGCTGTTGTTTCGGTGCACGCTGCGAGACTCCGTACGCTCGCTGGGGGGTGAGTGTTTCTGCTTGAGCGGGATTTCTCCCCAAGAAAATGCAGATTATTCATTTCACACATCTGCCGGCAACAGAGGCTTCTGGAGCAGAAGGAGCAGCATCCTTAGCAGTGTGGGGACGCGAGGCTGGAGGGAAAAGAGCTGGAAATGGGATTTTTTTTATTTTGCTGCTTTGTTTCGAAGGGCTGATGGGTTTTAGCATGAGTGTCAGCCTGAGACGGTGAGAAATGCAGGGCTGAGATGAGGATGCCAAGCACGAGAGGGGGACAGAGGAGGTGAGCTGGTGCTAAATGTGGATTTCATGAGTAGTGCTGAGCAAATTGGAGCAGAGCAGTGCCTCTTCCCCTGCCCGGGCTCGGGAAGCTGCAGTACTCCCCCGGGGAGGTGGTTCACCTCTCCAGCAGGGATGGCTCAGCAGGCTGGGAAACGGCTCGGAAAACCGCGGTACCAAAGGTCCGGCCCCGGCAAGGCTTCGGCAGCCGTTCAGCTCCCCCAGGCTCCAGGCAGCTCCTTTTCTGGGTCATCCCTGTCCTTCCTGTGGATGAGACCCTGAGAGCCGACTTCCCCATGGCTCCGTCTAGACATTCGAGATCTCGTGACCGTTTTCGTAACGGTGGAGTATGTCTTGGCTTTCCTGCCTTGCCCGAGATTCCCCCTTTCCCTCGGCTCCGTGCTGGGTTGTAGATCATTGGAAGGGGCTGCGTGGCCTCCTGCCAGATGTGGGGAAGGCTCCTTTGGAGAAGGATTTGCAGGAGGTTTTGGAGGCGTGAAGCGGCAGTCATCCGGGCTGCTTTCAAGTTAAAACCACCCTGTCCTGCTCCCTGGGATTCTCGGGCAAAAACCCAGCTGCGAGGTGGGGCGGCGGCGTTTGCGGATGGGTAAATGAATCTTTCATGTCCCTGCCCGCCGGCCGATGGAGAGCAGGACGTGCCGAGGTCCCTCTGCTCACGCTGGCTGCAGCTGCTGGGGTGATGGAAACCGGAGCTTTACATCAATGATGGATGAAAGCAGCGCTGCAAAGGGTTTCTCTTGGCAATATTTGAAACGTGTTTCGATCCAGAGGCTGGGCAAGCTGGCTGAGCGGTGCAGAGCAACAGGGATACTCGAGGCGCCCTAAGAACTTTCTTGGCCTCCCAATATCCCCACCACCTTCCTGGGCCGGTATTATTTTAAGCCCTGAGTGTTATTGCCTCCCATCTGAAACCAGCAATGCCTGGAGCTGGCCGGGGTGGGGGTGGGGGGGTGGGCAGGTCTGGCGTAAATTCCAGCAAATTCTGGAATTCGCTACTTTAAGCTACTTTCTACGAGTTCATTTTCCCTCAGTCCAGGGAAACATCTGAATTGTGCTGTGACCAGCCCTTAGCTTGTTCCTCAAACGTTGTTAAGTGAGAGATTTTATAGCAATAGAATTTCATCTTCAGCCCTTTGCGCCGCTGTGTCTCTGCTACCCACGCCGTCGAGCCGTGGGTCAGGAACCTGCTCTGCAGTGCCACCCCAGAAACTCCCATTTCTGTGCAAAAAAAGGCAAAACCCGAATGGAAAAGCAAGAAGTTGGGTGTCGGGATGCAGGAAGGCTGCAGGGCTTGCATCTCCTTACGGGGTGCTGCCTGCGGCGTCCAGCCCTGCGCTGGCCTCTGCCTGCAAACGCAGCCAGTGCTCAGCTGCGTCCCCTTCCAGTGTTAAAAAAGCCGGCTGCGCCCTG
Source organism: Gorsachius goisagi (assembly GCA_018403395.1). NCBI lineage: Eukaryota > Metazoa > Chordata > Aves > Pelecaniformes > Ardeidae > Gorsachius > Gorsachius goisagi. The sequence continues at coordinate 13,014 of BOSO01036243.1, read as the reverse complement.
GCCGAGGGTACAACGTGGCTGCTCAGCTGTCCCGCGTTGCTAACGCGGCGTTTCGGTGCGCTGTAGGCACGGAGCTGGCATCTGAACGTCGTCTGCTGCGGATGGAGTCAAATCAGCCGGGCCCAGGGGGACGGTCCCGGTGGAGGATGGAGAAGAGGCTTTGCGGAGAAGCCGGCTATTTCCGATCTGTGGCCAGAGGCTCTTGAGGAGCAGAAGAAATGGAATCGGCTCTGTCTGGAAGAGCCGCGGGGAGGAATCGCTGGAGCGCTGGGCTGGTGCCTCCGCAGGCGGGCGAGGGTCTGAACTGCAAACTGGAGGGGACAGGGCTGGAGGCGAGCGGCGCAGGGAAAGGAGAGCGGCGGGGACGTCACACCCGTCCCCGAGAGGCTCTTGTGAACGTGTCCCGCAAGCTGCCCACACCGGAGGCTTTGCAGCCCGCAGCAGGGCTTACGGCCGGGCTTTTTCCCAGTGAGGGTTTCCCACATCCAGGCTTCATCTCCCCTTCGTTACTGGAGCCCAAAGTCACTTTTTAGCTCCACCGAGGAGGTGGTGGCACCATATTCCCTTCCCTGCAGCACCCCTCTCTGTCTGGACGGGTTATTTTCCCGTCAGTCTTCTCTCCACTGAACAGTTTTGGGGTTATTTTCCCATCTCCCATCAATTTTCTCTCCCTTCTGGCCTCTTCCATGTTTCCTGGAGGTCACCTATTCTACACCTCTGGGGTTTTACTTCTCTGGACCTTTGCCCATTGCTCCCCATCTTCCTTGAAGCGCGGTGCCGGGCCCTCCCTGTTTCTAGGCTCCTAAAGGTGCCCCTGTCCTTCGCCGGTCCTCCGCGGGGGCCTCCGGTACCTGCTGTTCCCGGATTAGCTGAGTCAGACCCAAAGCAGGTATTAGTGCTACTTAAGAAAAAAAAAAACCTGCATTGGTTTTAGAGCATGGTGGGGGATGGCTCTCAGCGGTGTCAGTAGTCACCCCTGGGACGAATCCGGCCTTTCCCCTGCGTCACCCGTAGCCCTGGCACTTTGTTTCTGGAGAATAATTCTTCCCGCTGAGGTCTCTGTGTCCCACTTGTCGCTTGGTGCTGCGTAATCCCTCTAAGAACGGGCAGGAGAGGTTTTATTTCAGGTGCCGTTTACGGGTTTTAATCCCCACTGGGTTAGGCATCTGGAACACAATTCTGTGATATGGTTCTAATGGCATAAATTGGTTTTGCATTTGTTCCTTTTCAATTAATACAAAGACAGGCGAAGGAAGAGCCGCAAGCTCGAAACTCGCGGCATGGGGCGTCCCTGCGGCGGGGTGCGGACGGGCTCAGCCTTTCTGCCAGCCCCGGTTTCCAGGGTGGTGCCTGTATTTAGCTGGAGCCCAGGTGCGTCCGATCCATTTACAGACAAAAGGTGAATTAAATGTGCTGGGGCTGCTCGGCGTTGGCTTTTCCACCTGAGCAACTCGAGACCCGGCGGGGAGGAACCTGCTGTAACCTAATGCTGGTAACCAGGGGAGCGCTGGGAAGCGTGGTGTTGCGGGGGGAGATGGTCGGAGGTGTCCTGGTCGGGTGTCTGTGGCTGCGCTGTCCGCTGGGATGCACAAAGATGGACAGACCGCGGCCGGGATCCCCGTGCCGGGCGGACAGACTGCGGCCGGGATCCCGTGCTGCAGACGTGGGGCCAGGTTGCCGTCCCAGCGCTGTGCAATGGGGATGCTTTCCATCTTTGTTGCCCGTTTAAACGTTAAACCTCCAAGATGGGTCCCTTGCTGTCTGCGGCACGAGCCGGTCTTGCCGATGCCTTCGGTCATGCAATAGCGCTGCTGGGCAGGAGCGTGGTGGAGGTGGGTGGGTGGCTGGTGGAATTGGGGTGGAAGCTGGTGGGACATCGGGTCTGGCTCCCCAGGGTTTTGGCAGGGCTGCAGGCAGCAGCCTGGAAGCAAAACCTCACCCAGAGCAGAGCAGCTGCTTAAACTTCAGTAAAGCTGTCTTGGCTGGGCCAGGCTACCAGAAAGGTCTCGAGCTGCCCTAGAGATGCTTGGTGGGGCGAGGGAGAGCTGAACGCGGGGCAGAGGAAGTCGGCTTGCTGATTGCCTTCATTTTACCGAGCTCTACACAACTCAAGCCTTGCTCCTTGCTGGCTTTGGGGTGGTTGGTTTTTAATGACAGCTCCTCCTCCCGTAAACCCAGCAGGGTTTGCTGCGAAGGTGCAGCGCGTCCTCGCCCGCGCCGGGGGATTTGTTGCACAAACGGGTTGTGCTGCCTTTGCAGCATGCAAATGCCTTTGCCGCGGTTCCTCCTCGGTAGGCGCTGAGCAGCGGCGGCAGCACCTTCACCGCTCCCCGCTCCCGGCTCCCCCCTTGCTAGGGATGGCTGAGGACCCCCCCGGGGTCTGTGCCCCGCCAGCCGAGCGGGGGCTTGGCTGAATTGGCGTTTTGGGGGATGATGGTGCCCAGGATGCGCTGCTGTGTCCCTTCGCGTTTCCCATAGGATTTTCAAAGACGAGACCCCACGCTGCCGAGTTCAAGCCGAGGCTGGCTGTGAGCTGTTTCACCCCCCAGCGTTCCTGGCGGGCAGGCTGGGGTTTGCACCAGTCGTGGATACTCGGCCCTTTATCTCCCCGTGAGCGCGCTCCACGATTTAACCCCAGCGCCCCTGCCAACGTGGCAGGGTGCAGCGCTGACGGCGCTGAGAAATCCAGGACTGTGAAGGCGTTTAAGTAATTTTAATATTAGGGCAGGTGCACCCAAGGTAATAGCTGAGAACCTGCACCTGGATGAAATAGCGAGGATGTTCCCCGTGCCCCACTCTGCCTCCTGCCAGCGCTTTGACTCCCAAAACCTCGGAAGTTGGGAAGAATAAATCACGCTGACTGCCCGGGGAGGGGTGGATCATCTCAGATCCCTGCACGAGCTGAGATCAAGGTTCAAAATACGCAGGGCAGGGAGGGAAAAACAGCTTTGGGTTTGGTTTTTTTAAAAAATTATTATTATTTTGAGCAGTGGGATTGAAACCAGCTCTTTTTAAATGGGAACGGCTGCTTTAGCTGCGAGGCTGAACCCAGCGCTTGCTCGGGGCCGGGCTGATGGCGGAGAGAGCCGGGCAGGCTCGCATCTCTCTGCGAACAGAAGCGCTTGGCTGAACTGGTTCCACTAGTCAAGTGAAAAAATTTTAATTAGAAAATTGCTAATTGAATAATCAGTCAAGAATCTAGGCTGGCTGCCGGGAAGGGAGCTGGAAACGGCAGCTTCTTAAATGCCAGCTCCTCGCTGTTAACTGGGGCCATGGCTGTGGGTGGGCGGTGGAGGAAGAGCAAAGCTTTCACGCGACGAGCGCTGCCCACGGCGGGGGGGGGTGGGTGTTTTTTCTTTACCAGCAGCATCAGCGTTATCTTGAGAAACGGCAGCGAGGGTTTTACGTGCAAATCTGTTTATGTCTGCGTTTCTGCTTATCGGAGCGGGTGCGCTCGCAGGCGACTCCTGGATTTGAAAGCTGCTTTTTAGTCCAGGTTGCCCAGCACGGCCGAGCCTGATCTTTTCCTTTTTAGCCCACGTCCCTGCCCTGCCCTTGCCAGCCGGGGTGTGAAGGAGCGTCGGCCTTTTACCTCTGGAACTGCGCCTTCGGCGACGCTGGCAAAGGTGCTTTTCCCGGTAGAGCTCGTTTCCCCGCTGCGGTGAGGGCAGCGTGGCTACCGCGGAATCACATCCAGTGCTGTTGTGGCTGCGAGGGTGGCACTGCCGGCTGCACCACAGACTGGTCCAAGCTGGGAGGCTTTGCATCTTTTCTGCACCTCCCTTTGGAGCTGGTCGGGCATCGACTTGACCACGGTGACAGCAGTCAGTCCTTTGCGAAGGCTCTGCGGATGCCGGGGCCAAGGCGTGCCGAGCTTGCTCTCAAGTGCTTTACAAAGAGAGGTGAAGTTACTTGTATCCGTGCTGTGTGTTTACCAGGTAGAAACTTGTGCTGAATGTTCCGACATCTCAGGGAAGACCAAGAATTTTTGCCTTAAAACCCCAAAGCGCACGCTGCAGCGATGGCGGCTGCGGATGAGCCTTGTCCTGAGCACAGGGCGGAGCGATGGGTAAAGGGGAGCGCGCCGGCGATGGCCACAACTGACCGTGAACGCCGCTTTGCGCCTACATTTCGGCTGGGACCGGGGTATCAAACGTTCAAGGCTTCTCGTTTCCCGAGTGACAGAGCTGGAGGCTCGCCCGCGCTTGGCAAACGGCTCATCCGTGTGTCAAGTGTGCAAGGGAGAGGCGGCGTGCTGCTGGCGCCCTTGCAATGTGGCTCATTTTCCGGTTCCTTCCAGCCCGGTTTCCCAGGGAAATGAGCCTCGTGCAATCCCTGTCTCCTCCAGCAGGACCCAAAATGCCACAGAAATGTGCCCAGTGTCTGTGCTTTGCTGAATCGCCGGCTTTGCAGAGGTTTGTGTCCCTTGCGGATGCCGGCCAGCGTGCCCCACGCCAAAGCAGCCCCCCCGGTCCCCGGCGAGGGGACGTGCGAGGTGTCGAGGTGTCGCAGGAAGCCTTGGGGTGGCTGGAGCTGTTACAGGGGGAGGTTGGAGTAGGATGTGTCTGGAGGAACCCCGGCTTTGCTAGGTCTGCTGGCACGACGAGCTCTGTTCCCTGCTGCGCTTTTTTATTAGAGTTGGAGCTGGCTGCTCTGATGCTGTCCAACCTCACTGGGGAAATCATTGGGTATTGAAGAGGGACCCCAAAACTGGCTTCCCTTGGGTGGCCAGCGGATCTGTCTGCCCGCTGTGTCCTGGGGCAGAGCCGTGCTGCGATGATTGTGGGGGAGCAGGGAACGAGCGAGCCCCTGGGGGCTGCCGTGGGTCCTTCTGCATCGGGGCCTTTGGGTGAAGCGGCCGGGTTTAGGCCAAGCTCTGCCCTGGCTTTACCTGCCCCTGCTCATCGTCCTTCGGAGCTGGGGGGCGATGCTGCCCGTGAAATGGTGTTGCTGGAAACACAGGTAGGGAGGAGCTGGCTCTGAACGCGTCTGGAGCTGCCGAGGTGATGCCGGAGGTCAGGCACTGAGCGACAAAATAAAACACACCAAATTCTCCCTTTACATTTGCTGATCCCGTTCTCCAGACCCAGGCCTTGCGCTGCATCAGAGTTTTGTGGCTCGCACCCGGCATGAACCGCGGCGGATACCAAAGCTTGTGCCTCCTTCCCGGAGGGGAGGGTGGAAAGCCGAGGGCTCGGCCATGCTCGGTCTGGGGAGCAGAATGACAACAGACCCGGAGCTGAACCTCGCAGGAACTTGCCGTGTCCCACGCTGAAGCCGGCTCTGACTCATTTTTTGCGTGATGTCCTAAACCCGCGTTGCATCAGCGCGAGGCCGATGGGGCTCCCGGCGGCACCGTGCAATGCGCCCCTGGTTTGGGCGGCCGGGAGAAATCGGCAAAATCCCGGGACGGATAACCTCGGGAGAGCAGACCCCTCCGGTGGGGTTCGTGCTTGTGCCTGGTTCAGCTCAGGAACTGCCGACGCTGTGGGTTGTCTCCAGGAAAACCAAAGCTTTAACCGGTGGGGCTGTGGGTTTGCCTGGAGCGTTGGGATACGGCAGCCCCGGCTTTCTCACTCCCTGACGCTGGTGTTCCCGTCTTGGCGGGGAGGCGGCTGCCGGCGCTGCCCGGAGCAGGGCTCCCTTGCTCCAGCATCCCAGGTAGTTTTTGGTACGCATCGCAAGCCGGATAATTGCCTCCTCGTTCGAAGGCAGACCCTAGGTTTGGACATGCAAATGCACTGGCACCTCTTAAATTCCCACCGGGCTTTGGTTTAACGCAGGCTTTGCTGAGCTGCGTGCTGCCTGCCCGGGAGGGTCTCCAGCTCCTGTCGCTGATGGTTACCACTTTCCGAGTGATTTTTGTATTGCAGAAGTTGGTAAATCGCTTCTTAAAGGTTTCCAGCAGGATCGAAGGCGTCGCGGGTGCTGTGTGTGAAGGTGTTGGGCAGCAGGGGCTGGGCACGGTGAGGGAGAGCTGGTGTGACCTTGGAAATCGGGGGATTTAGGGCTTTCAAATGGCAATTGGGAGCTTGGCTCCTAAATGTGAGGGGAATTTGAAAACTCTGCACTTTGTCATTGCAAACTGAAATAACCAGAATAGGCTCTGCTTGAAAAAGTACCGGGGATGGGGTCCGGCCCCGGCTTGGCTCGGCCGCAGGAGCTGGAAGAGGGCGATGCGCTTTACGGCAGAGGACGCACGGGTGCCTCGAGAGGAGGAACTTCCCAAATCGCGTTCGTCATCAC
>BOSO01036238.1:0-15034 GCA_018403395.1 Gorsachius goisagi | reverse complement strand
AACCCATGGGTCTTACTTTTTTTTTCCTTTTCTACAATTCTCTCCCCCATCCCACTGAGGGAGGGGGGGAGTGAGCGAGCGGCTGCGTGGTGCTTAGCTGCCAGCCGGGTTAAACCACGACACTTCTCAATCTGGAGCCTCACCCAATTTAGCAATGCTTGGATTAGCAACAAAAGGCCACACAAGCACAGATACAGGGCCAGGGCTGCCACCTCTTTGCCATTTTTTAAGTTGTTTGGTGGTAGTGTTCTATTTTCTGTTCATTTTCTCAGTTGCTACAGTGCACGATGGAATCCAAAGTTGTCATGAGGGAAACCAACGTTCAATACCATGTTCATGTTAATATGGCTGAGACAGACCAGAATAATCATCTGCTGCTGTGCTCAATAATAAAAAAAAGTAAGAAAAGTAGATAGTTTTGAAAGACCAAAGATTTTGTGAGATTGGCAAATCTGTGGAATGTCTTACCTGCTATGTAGTTTTAACAGTGCTGGCTATGAACAGGCTTACAGCATATTTCATTTCTGGGTGTCTTGCGCAAGAGCCTTGCACCCAGCCCTGGGTTCTTTCCCTTACATAATGGAAAAGGCAAAGCAAGCTGGTTTCCTTTGCTGGCCTTTGCAGAAAAACCTGTGAAATGAGGCGTTACTCATTTATGAACAGGATCCCTTAATAAGTACATCTGTGAGCATAACTACATTGGAAGTCATTGTGGTATCTCAGAGCATTCTTGGACAATTTCTTAACTCTTGCTGCATTTGAAAGAAGTTGCTGAGGGTTCCATAATTCAGGTATTGACACTGTGTGACTGGAAAGGGGGAGGTCAGAAAATGTAGTGCGTTAAAGAGGAACTGTACCCTTTGGACTGAAGTCACTGCTGAGGCAGGCCCTTACTTTAGATTCTGAGCACAAGAACTTAAAAAAAAAATTAATTATGATGTTTAATTTTTCTTGTTAACACTCACTAACTAATGACTTTCAGCTGCCTCTCTCCTACTGCAAAAGCCAAAATAGGGTCATCCTTTTTCCTAAGTTTGTAAATTAACATTGAAACACTTGCAATGCAAAGACTTCACATACTTGAAAAAAGTATTTATTTTTACAAGAGTATTTGATGTGAAACAATAGTGGACAAAGTAAATATGTTCACAAATTCTTGCGGTTTAAATTCTTATTCTCTGAAAGGAGCAATTAAGATGTCTTCTGATCAGTGGAGCAGTGCATTCCTAGGAAAGAAGAACTACACTTGATATATCACTGTGCAAAAGGAGAAACACAGAGGTATGGAAGGCATTTTCAGAAAACGGAAGGTCTGACATTTCTGGTAAAAGTTAACCTAAACAAGACAGAGAGAGAATCCTGAGCTTTGTTTTTCCACCAAACCCATCACCAGGACGATGGCTGGTCATTTCCACAGATTATTTCTGCTTCCAATTAACTTCCCCACCCAGTTCCCACTGATTTTATATTGGCGTTTTAATTTGGCATAGAAGTTGCAAACAAAATTTTATGTACAGGATAAAGTTTCATCAAATTTCAGAGATTACTCATGTTGGCCAAATTACTGGAGTGCATACAGTCATTAAAATCAAGAGTCCTTGGTATCTGCAATGGAATGGTTGTATCTCCAAAAAGCAAGGCTAAACCCCAAATTTCTTGTATTAAGGAACTACCTAAAGCCACAGTAACGTGTGTGTGTGTGTGTAGTTTGTTTTTTGCGCGTGCGTTCTTGGTTACAGTGAACCTCTGGAAGACATAAATACTGAGAGGTAAATGTTTCTGTCAGCTGATTGTTTTAGCAGTCACATAATCCTTCCTTTGATGTCTTGGGTCAATGAAATCCTAGTACCACCAGGGTTTAGTAGGAGATATATTAAGAGAGTTTCTCTGTGATCTTTCCTGCAACAGAAACAGCAGTAAAAGTTATTACTCTGTCATGGTAAAAGAGTGTCTGTGCATCCTGGATTGCCCCAGCTTTCCAAATTGAGTTATTTTTTAGGTTACCCGCAGAGCATAACTGTTGTTACAGAGTTAACAGTGATCTCTTTAGATTTCTAGAGCTACCACAACACGGTATGGAGAAAACAGGGAAGATGCACAGTGCAAGCACATTCTCTCGGTTAATAGCAGGTTACTCTGAAAATAAGGCTGGAGGTCAGTTACCAGAGCAGTACTGTGCGATGTGCTACATACCCACGTACCTTCTGGTCTTAAGGCAACAGCACTGAGGTATCTTTCCCACCTTAGGCCATTTAAGTGTTTAGTACCAGGGCATCATAATGAATGCTAATTTGGTTTTTGAGAGAAAACAGTAACAGCATTTCTCAAAGGCTCTTAGAAAAGGTACATCTTTTTTTTTTTTGCTCTAGGGCTCGACTCCTGTTCCTGCTGAACTGAGCCAGTGTGCAAAATGAGAACTGATATCAGCTCAGTAGGCACCGGAGGACGGGTCCATCAACAGCCTGGAACAACAGCAGCAGCCGTAAGTGGCAGCTCCAGTCAGAAACAACCATTTCCTGCGAATGACACACAGTGCTAGGCTGCCGCTGCAGAGAGGTCATGGCAGCATCCACTAGAGAGAAGACTGCAAAACAAAGTTTTAGAGACAATCCCAGTTTAAAGTCACAAATACTTATTTCCTCCAACCTTTAGAAAAGCACGGTAACCAAATGACTGTAGGTGATGCCTTACACGTGCGGTCAGATGGAGAATTTAAGTAGCACTGCTTGTTCTCAGCTAAGACCAAGAGTCTTTGGTCCTCTCTGAGCCACCTCTGCCTCTCATCCTTGACACACTGCATCTCACACATGTGCATCCATCACACGTCTGCCCATTCAGCAGCACGGTATCGCAGCCAGCAAACACCCTCTCCCCTGCGCAGCCTGACATTAAGCACGGCCTCCTCTCCCCTTCTCTTCAGGTGCAGAACTTAGCCACTGTGAACAAAGAGGGAAACAATCACTGTTCACCAATCAGCTAAGCTCTGCACCTCGCCAGAGAGGTCTCCATCTCAGTATAGCTAATTATCGGATGAGGTTCTTCTGTGATGCGTCTGCTGCTTTCCTCTTTTTTTTGTTTGTTTGTTTGTTTGTCTGTTTGTTTTGTTTTGTTTTGATTTGGTTTTGTTTAATGGACAGAGAGGATTCCACACTGTGCACAGATCAGATAGTTATGGTGAGTTTCATACTAGCAGCTGCGGTCATGGCTGTGTGGTAATCCCTGGCAATGTGATTTTAATCTTAACTCACAAATCATCATGCCAGGAACCCAAACAGCCACAACATTAAATGAAAGCTGTGCAGTCACACAGAGTGTTGTTCTCCTAACAGTATCTTTAGATTTTTATCTAACAGCTCACCACCATGCACTTCTAGTCTCTGAAAAGTTGAACAGGCAATTCTGCACTATTGCTAATGCATACATACCATGTAATTTTCCTGTGATAAATACTCACCACCAGAAGCTTGTAGAAATTTTGACTTTTATTTTATTATTGAAGGAACTATAGGAAGACAGTTCCAAGCACAGTAGTACCAAAACAAACTACATCTCTGTGTTTCTTGCCTTCAGACACTTGAAGGCATCTACCAGATTAAAAAATTGTTGAATGTAACTCAAATTCCTGTGGGTCCTTGAGAACTGAGAGCATACAAGCAAGTCTTTTAGCCCTACCTGTTTTACAAGGCAAAACTCCTACCCCATAACTGATATCCTGGCACTCTACAGGCTAACGCACTTTTGCCCAAAAGTTTTCTTGGCAGGCACAGTTCTTGGCTGTACAGAAAAAGAACATGGGTGTTCATAAATGAACTTGCTTTCATGGCATCTATCTATCATCTGCAATATTTCATATAAAGTAAGCACACATTCAAGTGGAACTCGTACTGCTATCAACTGCTACATTTACTGGCTTGAACAGGATAAAATAAGATTTCTGTTTGGTACTGATCAGAAAATTATGATTTTGCTAAATTACATGCCTGAATTTTGATACCACAAATCAACTGTAAAGTTATGTGAACAACCAAGGCAATCCATCTGTCAGAGGAGTTATCATTAAGTAAAAATCTGAGGTATGCTGTACTGGAAGAGACCTTCATATCAATCCTAATTGGTTATGTGTTAAACATGCATGTACAAACACTGTAAGGTTACTGGCTCTGGCTACTCAGACTGAGAAATGGATAATATCTTTGCAAATTACCTGGTTTTAGCCTGCAGCAATCTTTATTTTGTGAATATTTCTTGCAATTCAGCTTTTTCTCTGGTGATTCCTCCCCATTAATTTCAGAAACAAGCTAGATTATGTATGATATCAAGCAGCTTCTTCCCGTTAAGGCTACTCTTCTTACCTCATAATCAGTCTTCAAAGGCCTCAATACACTTAACATGAGAACATTTGAATTATCAGCTTGTTCTCACATGATTCAGATTTGCTTCCAAGTGCACAGCTTTGTACTTCCACTGTGGGCTCAGATTCTTTTCAAAGCCTGTGCTGCCTATCAGGTCAACATGCAGCTTCATTAAACAGAAATGCTCCTTGCACAATTGCAACTTCTGTAAGCAGAGTTAAGAATACAGAATGGGAAACAACTGCAGGTGGAGCCTGGCCTTCTCTGGCCATTCCAACTTACAGTTGCCTCTTGTACAGTCCATTACAAAGTTTACAACAAAGCCAAGCTCCACGCTCTCCAGCTAGTGCCTACGTGTATGTAACTGTCTGCTCCAGCAGCTGGGCTTAAAAAAAGAAAAAAAAAGAAAAAAAAAAGAAGCAAGATATTTAACAAGAGTTACTTCTCAAGCTAAGCAGCCACAAGCTGTATGATATGTCAAAATTTACTACACTTAGTGAGCTCTGCATGTTCTTTCTGTATGAGGCAAAATCAGGGTGTTTAATGTAAAAAGAAAGATCACCTCTTCAGAATAACATCTCTGCCACCAATTTGGCTGAGGATACATCCATATGTTCTCGGGCTGCAGCAAAACATTTATGTGCAAGTTCTTGTTGTTTCACATCTTCATTCACCATTAATTCACCATAGAGATACACACCCATTGCCTGAAAGAGGAACATAACACACAGGCATCCTATCACCAGTAACGACTAGTTAGCTGGTTTTCATTCCACTGACCTCCGAATACTCATTTAATTAAAACCGAAACAAAACAGGCAACTCAAAACAAAGAAAATACGGTACACTCTGTAACACTTACCCTTCCTCCCAAAAAGTAGCTCTATTGGGATCTCTTTAGCCTAAGGATGGTTGTCTCTATGTTGTATTGAGTGTGTAAGAACAGAATATTAATGTAAGAGGTGTATGTTACATTGTGACAAGAAAATGCTTTCTCACTCCCTTTTTCTTGCTGCTTTTCAAGTTGAAACCTTTTTTCTTTTATCCACTACCTGAAATATTTCCAAATGCTCTGTAAGAAAACAGGTTGTCCTTCCTTCAACAGGATACATGTTTTCTTCTCAGTTGGGATGTTTCAACAAAAGGACATCAACTGGAACAGCCCACTCTAAAATTCCGATTTGACAATTCTGTTAACCGGATATCAAGTGAATGCTATTAGTTCTGTGTTTCAGACTCTGCACTTTACACCTGAGACACAGCTGACCATGCACAAATTCTGTTTTGGTAAGAAGGACGGCTTTTCCTAACTACTCATTCTGGACATAGCAGCTATCAGGAAAGATAACAGGGCACCTGGGGGCGAGATCTGGGCCCCTTTGACAGAAGGTAGCAAGGCGCTTGCTAACTTAATGGGAAACACATTGGGGATCACCATTTTTTTCACCTACTTACAGGAATTTGGTTAAGTGTTAAACTGCATTTTTCAAAACAGGTTTATACACGTGGCAAAGTATCAGCAGCTTAGCACACTGACTTTTACAGTTGTACTTAATGTTTGGACAGTTGCAGGAGAGGAAAAATTTGGATAGCATTGGAAAAACACAGTTTTTAATAGTATTCCTGACAATTTCTAGTATTGGCCAGTAAGCCCTAAAAAAAATTAGCTTCAAAAGAAGGGAAATCTAAAGTTTAACAAAGACTGACATGAAAGCAAAAAGACCCAGAGTGGCAGAAACCTGCCAGACTCCTGAACCAATCTCCTGAGCATACTCTTTTCCACCCAGAGACACAAGAACTCAGATTTCCAGGGTCTGCAGCTGCATCAGGGTCTGGCAGCCACACCAGGCATGCACACGGCCTTGGGGTTGGCCTCCAGTAGCTTTCATAGAGAATTTCAAAATGCTGGAATTTTTTTAAAAATAGGAATCACCTTCTCTACCCAGTGTCGATTTTCCCCCAAGCCTAAACATTAACATGCTGTAAAGACACTGGGTTTTTGTAGTCCTGAAAAGGATTTAAATGGTCACATTTGCATTTTTCCCAGACTTTAAAAAAAAGCCAAGTGTTTCATGATCAGTAAGGACATGCCACTGTTCTGATTTGAGTTGTAATCACTCCAGAAGCTTGTATGCACTGCTGGAGTAAATGAAATGAAAGATATTGAAGATTACATTAAAAAAAAGTTGCGAAAATTATTTTCCTACATTGCAGAAAATGTTATTCTTTATTTGGCATAGTATCTGTTCCAAACATAATGCACAATGGTTTTATGAACTTGAGGATTTCCCACTCCCCCTCCAGGCTTCTGCTGGTGGTTGTCTCTATCCTTTCATAGAATTAAAATACATACAATATATAACTCCTTATTTTTATAAATAATGTTGGTTTATGCTTTCTTTCTTTTTTTTTAAAATAAAGAGCTTGCCAGGAAGTCTGGGGCCTGATTATTGGCTGAGATATTAATAGGAGGTATACTTGAGAGCTGGAAGAAAGAGCACGAGAGACTGTAATAACTTTATTGTGCTGTTGTGATAAAATGTATTTGCCTGAAAGCACAAAAACCTCATTAGTTGTAAATGACTTTGTTCATTGTCAACATAAAAGGTAAAGACATTAATATCTTGCCTAGACTTTGACATGTCTTGCAACATTTTCTATTTTTTACATACATTTTAAATATATAACAGTCATCCCAGGCAGTGAATATCTTGATTTTACAGAGTTGATAGTGAATAAAAATAAATAAAAGTGAAATAGAAAGAACAGGGCAGAGGTACAATTAGAATTTTAAGTTCACAGTGGCCTAAATAAAAAGCCATAGAAAAGACATCATGTATGGCCAGCTTTTTAAGACCTCCAAAACCTCCTGGGTATCTTTTCCCTGAGCGTGGAGAGGCCTGCATTTGCTGGATGTGGATCGCTGCACTGTGCTGCTTCTTCTGGAGGCTGTCTTGAAAACTGAAGTCACCACAGCACTGACTGCTTTGCACCTCTAGCTCATATCTACATGCAGGACATTCACAGCTAGACTTGCCTTTGTCATCCTACAAAAGCAAGCAATGCTGAGAAGTATCTTCCTAGCATCACTGCTACCTCTGGCTTCCGTAAAATCGAAGGAGAGGAGGGAATATAACCTATTTCTCCACTTACCAGGAGATTAGCATGCTTAAGTGGGGTTGAATACCCCCAAGGTGGCTTCCTTAAACTACAATGCTTAAGGAGGAAAACAGGCAAAAACTGAACACACATTCAAGTTTTTGACAAACTGCAGCAAGATAATATATTAAAATAATTTTTTAGTTTCATGCTAAGGGTGTCAAAAAGCTGATTATTTTGAAAACACTAATTAAATGTGACTGACCTGATCATCTCTGAGAAATTTCTCAACATCTCCATACCCAGGCACATACTTGTGTTTAACAACAAGTTCACACCACCGATGCCGAACCTTTGGGAAGAGAAAAAATATTAGGGGCAAAGAAAAAAAAACAACAGAAACTGTGTTGTATCTGTGTGAGTGTTGATAACAATACATCTAACCAGTTTGGTTTTGACATCGTTGTTGGCATTTGGGTTTTTTGGTGGGTTGGTTGGGCTTTTTTCCCCCCATCAGCCAGGCAGGTGCCTCTCGATGGGGGTTGGTAAGCTGGGCAGAGGTGCAGCAGAAGGCTACAGAGGCTTCGGAAACCCAGAACACCCAAAGACAGACTCCTGGTTCCAAGTTAACTAACTTAGATCCAGGCACAGGTCTGCAGCATCTTCACCTCCACTGTCCTCAGTCTTGACTTTTTTCCTTTAAGTTAGGCTAGAGGTTATTTCTTTTATACTGCTAGAAGGGAGGAGGGGGAGGAGATTAGCACTGCAAATGTCTGGAAGAGCCACAAGATATCATCGATAATTTTCCCTACGTAAGTGTATAATCCAGGTGATAAAAAGGCTTAAATATAATTCTGTACCAATATTAAAGCCCTGCCAAAAGGATAAGGGTTAGATATAAAACCATGAAGCAGGGACCTTTCAGTTAAATGAAACACAGTTTTGCCACCTTATCTTGGCCAGTAATAGATTTTAAGCACCTTGAAAAGCATTTAAAATCTGTCTACACTTAAAATTCCAGGCTGTGGACATGGACAAAACAAGTTATTAACATACTGTAATGAAAAGTATGGAGATTTTCGAGCAAATCACAACTGAAAAACATTTTTATTTAAGTTGTGTGAACACAAATTACATGGCGGGGTGGGGGGATGTTGTTGCCTTTAAATTTCTGACTTTGTTCTTAGCCACTCTTGCAGCTTAAGTGTCAAGGCTTTCTCAGTTAAAGGCAGTGATCAGCCCAACATTTTATATTCAGCACTGATCCTAAAGGAAAACAGCTAAGTGCAGTAAATCCCTCCCACCCTCCCAATCTTTCTGTTTCAGCCTTTGCTATTACCCTCTTTCAAAAGACAGGGCACCTAGTAACAATCACCTTTCACAGAGAGGATAAAATGTTAGCAGTTCTGGTATTTTTCAAAACTGAGTCCAGCTTGTGCTCATGTCAAGTAACTGGACGTGAACCTTTTCTGAATGATAGATCTACTGATAACATGGAGAATGGAAGCCAGAAAGGGAGGGGAAAAAAGTCACACTTAAGTATACCGTTGCTTTTAGAAATAGGTATTTGGAAATACTTTCCTTGTCATCCTAGTCCTTGCCAACTTTACATCTCACTAAAATAATTCACAGATGTATGCAATTAGATGTTAATCCCAATTAACAAGTGATAAATGCTCACAGGTCCTGGAAGTGTCCTTTTTGGGTACCTGATACCTGCTTCCAGCTGATGTCTTATACAAAATAGTCTGAACACAGCTCATGAATAAAAGAAAACGTTGAGGGCTTCTGTGGCTGAGAGGAGTTTGCACCTACAGCATGTAAGATACTGAACAGTTACAGTGCAATGCATGCAAGGGAATGCAAGCTGTCTCTTAAAGCTTTTTGCTGACAGTTAAGATTCCTGCAAGTGGAACCAGAGCTAAATCTACAAAAGTAAATAGTTTTCCAAGATCCAACTCACTTTGCTGTAGATGCCCATATCCATAATGTAGACCTTCAAAACCCTACCCAGTTGCTGCTTCTCCCTGGAGGCATTAAACGTTTCACCAGTGCGTCTTCCCAGCTTTGTTACAGAGCGTTTCTCATAGCACTGAGCAGCTCCATGCCTGGATCAAACCTTCAGGGCTCAAAAATTAAGCATGCACCTCCCTCATCTGTAGGCTGAGTTAACCAAACAGAATGTAAACACATTCAAACGGTTATCTAGCCTAATCCGATACACTTTATTCTGCACCTTCTGTCATATATTTAAAAAAAAAAAACAAAACCAAACAACAAACCCAAACCAAACAACTTCAGTATTCTCATAGCATGTAAGAGAAACTAAGGCAGAGAGAGGGACCATGGTCCTCTCCTGTCATCACTGCTCTTCTGCATTTCACAGTCCAGCACTTACAGCACTTACCCAGGCGGTAAGCAATGAAGTCCAGTTTCTGTGTCTGCTCAAGATCTCAAACTGTGCCTTCAGTGAGAAGATCATAAAGTATTCTGGGATAGAGCTCTCTTCATACCTCCTGGTGAAGCTTTATTTTTCCCCCTGCAGCTATTAAAATATTTATTGATCCTAAAGGAGGAGGTCGTAAGACTTCAGGGCCTAAATTTCAGAGTACTTTCAAGAAGAAGCAGGGGCCTGGCTTGTGCAGTGCACAAGCCCCCTCATCCCCAACCTGCCTCTCCTGGTGTGACCGTCATCGCTGCACAGAGAGCAGAAGAGAAGTTCTCCCTCAGAAGGCACTCGTATGGTCCCACTACCTCACGTACTAACGCTGCATATGTCTGTCCGCCTTGCATTTGCATCATGGCCTGACCATCTGAATCCCAGCAGCTTTGGAAAACACGGAACAATTAAGCCGCACCCGTTTCCTTAATTGTTCCCTCCTCCATAGGGTTCCTGTTCTTGGCGACCAACCTCCTCTCAAATAGTTTAAAAGAAAAATACTTCTTTATTGAGTGAGATCTGGGACAGCACACACTTTTCTTTCTCTCTTTTGCTTTTTTCCCTTTCTTTCCCAGGGTGAGTTACAAATCCTGGCACATTTCCCCATCTGAAATGCTGGCAGTTTGCCAGCTGGGGCAGGAGTGGCACATCTGCTATCCTCAGATTATGCATTTGCCTCCTGTTTTCCAAAAAACCCCAAATGCTCTCGCTGCAGAGCAAACTCCAGGAACACCAATTGCTGCTGAAGCTCCTGTGAAGCCAGCAGGGCAGTCGGCCCCGCTGGCTCTCCCCTGCCTGGTACTGGACCCCAGCAAGCTGAGCACAGAAACCAAGGCTGTCTCTGAGTGCAACAGGGGCAAGGGGGTGGCTTGCACAACACTGGCACTGAAACCTTCATTACCACTTGGACTGAACTTATATATTGGCTACTTTCCTGCCCCCAATGCCCTCCACACAGTGTGGCGTGTAGGCAGCCATGCAACACGAACTCCAGCTAAAGCAGACACAGTCATTTTGCAGATACATGTACTATAAAGCAGTAATTTTCCCAGTATAATCCATGCCCTAGGCTGATAACCATGAACATGAGAATTTTATTCACAGAAGGATGGGAAAAAACCCAAAATCCATTCCCAACATCTCATCCAATGCTTAGAGCAGGAACGGGCCCCACCGCTTCACAGCCTAATGAATGAGTCATGTGAACAGGCACTTTTAACAAACCAGTCTTGAAAAAAAATTTTGAAAATTAAGTAGCTTGTGGCAGGACTGAGCTAACCATACTGCATCCTCTGTATGCTCTTCTCAGCTTTTCTGTTCCTCCCAGGAGCAAACACTCAGTGGCAAAAATAAGAATTCATTAGTCCTCTCCAAATTTTCTCTCTGTACATTTCTCTGTGCTCTTCTGAATGGTTCGGAGATGCACGCCATATGTCATTTTGGCTGGTTACACCATAAACAATACAAACTAAACCTAGAAAGTAATTTACAGCAATCCTTCCTGTTACTGCTGGCAGAAAGCACATACAACTTTGCCAGGATCTGAAGCAACACCTGTAATCGTCCACCCACCCACACTCTTACTGGTTTGGCAGCTGCAGGGGCACACGTGCCAAAGCTGGAAACACAATTTATTTCATCAGCCTCTGATTCCAGACTGAGAGCTGTCCTTCCAAGCCCATGACTGACGCCTGGTGCTCCTGAGGATGGGGAGAGGTGGCTGGGGGAGTGATGGAGGTCTGCTGGGACCTCAGGCTCCTCATGGATAGACCCTCATCACCTGGTAATTGTTCTTTCCTCTTGCCCTGCTTTTGCAGCTGGTGTGGATGTCTCCACTACCAGCTTTTTAAGCTGAACAAAGATTGTTACTGTGAGTTTTGCAAGGCACTACCCTGATTAGTAGCGTATTTCTGAGGCATAGTTTGGTGGCAGGAAGGCACCGAGACACTGTCTCAGGTATGACATTTGGAAACCAGCTCTTACATTTGCATAAATATCTGCCATGTTAAGATCTAACTGTTGGCTCGCACCTAGACGAAATGTCTTGAAGGGATGCTACTGTCAGATAGCAGAGAGTCCCAAATTTAGGAGCAGCAGCCTATACAAAATATTCCAGTGGTCTCATATTATCTTTTCATTTCATTTTAAGAATACACAGTGTTGCACAAGATTACTTGCAACTCAAACATTACCTGTAGTTTGACAGTGCAGTGAAAGATGTTGAGAAGCCAAAATTATACTGTCTCCATCTGTTTTCAGAGAATGAAAACTGTTGTGTGAGATTATTTAACTGAAATAAATACTTTTATAAAATATGCTAATAATCCAGCTCTAACACAGTCCCTTTGTTTTAGCAACCTCAGCCAAGACCTTTTGGGAAATGGCGCTTGAAGCTGACTAAACCCATCTAAGGCACCAAATACGTGGCCTGACTTTCAAAAGAAAAGCTCCCGGTGACATGCCCAAGAAACAATATTTTTAAACTGTTTTGAACAGGTCTTAAAGAAAAGCGATAATTTTTCTTTCTGACCCAGGTGATAAATTACTGTGCCTAATCCATACTATTCTTCCCTGCCCCACACAAATTATCTGACAAGCCTAAACCAGCTTTCCTTACAGAAAGCTTTATATGTTATATTGTAATGATCTAGCTTGCTAATGTTCTCAATCGTATGCATGCAAGCAAAAAATAGATATTTTACTTCTGAGGTCTACAAATAAGATTTAGAAGGCAAGTAATTTAAACCATGCCTTTATTAAAGGGAATAAAAAGAGCTAGAGTTTACCAAGCCTTTGGTTTGCAGAATGGGAGACTAGCTTCAGGGAAAATGAGTACATTTTGTTAATAGCTGGATCCAATTTAAAAGGCGCCATGAGACAACAAATCTAAATCACTGAACAAAAGCAACATACTTAGAGATCTTAGAAAATAGGGTAATTTGAAATACAGTAAGAGCTATTGTCCAACAAAATGGAACCTTTATTAAAGGTAGAAGGCATATGTGATCTTTATAAAGCACAGGTTCAGACTCTATTGGGAAAAAATATTTTAACAATTTGAATCTCAAATGTTAATTAAAGAGCCTCAGAGGCCAGGCTGCAGTAAAATTTGTAGAGAAAAAAACACAAAGAAACTTTTTCAAATAACCAAGCTATGTTACTACAGATTAGTTTTAATTAACAAGAAAGAAGCTGGTCTCTCCAGAGCACCGGAATGCTGTTGTGTTCCATCTGAAAGCAGTTGTCTCCAGTCTCCTCCTATCTACACATAAATTGGATTCAAATATTAGATCATTTGCCTAGATAATTAAGGAACAATGCCACATGTTACAGGGCAATTTTTGGACTAGAAAACAGGTTTTACAATTGCTTAACATGGAAGAATTACAGTTTAAGAATTTCCAATTTTATAGTCCGTTTATTGATCTAATTTTTTCCCTCCATCTTAGCTGAAATAATTACTCTTTAATACACCAGACAGGCTGCATCAGTGACTTTTCACTGTATATAGTCTGAATTTCACATGGGCATTCCTGTCTTTTAAGCCACAGTATACACATGCAAATTTGGTTTCATGAACATTTACCCAAGTAAGATGATCAGGGATGCTGAAGCAGCTCAGAAGGAGGAATGAAACAGCCATGTGTGTTATAACCATGCTGACAGCGTATCAGTTTGGCAATCTAAAAAATGTACTCAAATAGCCAAAAACCTACTGGATGCAAGTAGAATGGACTTGTCATTCTGACAAGGATTCTGCAATTGTGATTATTGTGAATGCCAAGGGTTTGTCAGGAGACTGAGCTAAGAAGCTGTCTAACAGCTTAAATGAACTTGTACTTTGGACCAAAAACTCCTGGGCTTTTCATAGCCTAAGTTATCTCTCAAGTCTCATAGCACTCGCTCTGACAATGCTGCAGGGCCAAAGAACCCATGGGCCAGATATGGCGTCACAGCAGCAGGCATCCTTGATGACAACCTTCCCCCCGCCCCCACCCCCTCCGAGACCTTCATAGTGTCAAGGTTCAATGAATGCTGTTTTCTTACAGTGCAATGCCCTTTCTCAGAATCAAACAATCTTCCAGAGCCATGGTCAAAATTATGATAACACTTCAAATTTTGAAAATGGCTTCTGGTAGCCTTACCCACGCGGCATTTTACTTTGAGCACTGGGAGGAATTGCTGTTCATCTGGGGGTAGGGGCGGTTGGACCCCAGGCTGACTGAGTCCACTGAGCCCCATCACTTTGGGCGTTGGACATCATTGATCACACAGACAGTCCTGTGCCAGCTCCTGCCACCTCAGACAACCTCCTTTCCCTCTGTGTGTCCCACAGTGTGAGCGTCTTAGCCCACTGACAACCCACCAAAATGTGTCATAGGCATTCAGGAAACCCTAAGGCAATAATGGGCTGGCTAATCAAAATAGTTTTTGTCAGGAGCTGTCATTTTGAGGAGAACTATGTGGAGGTCTAAATACTTCAAAACCTGGAGTATGAATGAACTGGTCATTAAGAAGCAACTTAAAATCTCATTTTAACGGAACACCATACTGCAGATTTTGCAAATATTCGTAGCAATATCCTACTTCCTTAATTCATTTTACTCCTTCTGATTTGTATTTCTGCATAGATCAAGCAATTGCATGCTATGAGGGGTGCTGGCAACCAGGGGGATGAGCTTGCTATCTCTCCTTCCTCCACTCAACAGCACTGACACGAGTGCTGCAGGTAGAGCTCATGCAGCAACTGCCTCCATTTAGTGACAGAAGAGAGAGGTGTTGTACAATTGAGCTTTTAGGAAATAAATTCTGTTGTTCAGTCAACAGCAAGCTGCGGGACAACTGGCAGCGTCAGAGCCCACAACTGTACCCGCGTGCCCGCAGATCAGGCAGTGCACGCCCGTAGCTGTCCGAGCTTCAATTAGCAATGGGTGCAGGCTTGAATCATAGAATCATAGGATCATATAATCATCGAATGTTTTGGGTTGGAAGGGACCCCTAGAGTCATCTAGTCCAGCCCCCCTGCAGTGAGCAGAGATGCTGCTAACTCGATCAGGTTGCTCAGAGCCCCATCCAACCTGGCCTTGAATGTTTCCAGGGATGGGGCCTCCACTACCTCTCTGGGCAACCTGTTCCAGTATTT
>BOSO01036229.1:0-24544 GCA_018403395.1 Gorsachius goisagi | reverse complement strand
CACCTCGGGACATGATTAGCCCTTTTGGTTGCCAGGGCACACTGTCGCATGTGTCATTTGCTCACAAGCTTCAACCTGGACCAGCCATTGAGGTTGAAGACCCCTAAAGTGGATAAGATGTCTCAGGATCCAGACAGAGGAAGAGAGGACCTCGCTGTCTGTTCTTGTTTTATGTGAGTCCTGTATGTGGGTGCTTTTGAAGGCAGTGCCTCATCTGTGGCAGTGTGTGTGATCAGCAGTGTTAGTGTCCTGTGTGTGTCTGTGTGTGCATGTCTCAGGGGTAGGTGTTTGGATAACAGGAAAGCAGCAGCTACATCCTTCAGCCTGGACAGAGACATCAGGTCCCCAGGCACTGGGTTGGGATCCAGCAGTCGGGAAGGAGAGATCCTGGCCTGGTCCAGCTGCCGGAGATGTCCACTCCTAAATTCCTTTAACAGAGAGGATAGGATAGGATAGGATAACAGAGAAGGGAATAATAAAAGAAAAAAAAATCAGAACAGAATGTGCTTGTGAGAAAACATGTAATGTAATACAGGAAAGAAATAACATACTAGGATTACATTGGCTAAGGACAGATCACAGGTAAAATCCTTGCTCAAGCAAACTCAATGATTTCTTAGTGATGTCAGCTGTACTAGGCATTCACCCCAAACTGCAGTATTTTTAGGATAATTCTTCAAGCTTTGGCTTCACTGACTTTGTAGGGATGTTAGCTCAGCAAATCTTGCAGCAAGGTCAGCCTTCCTGTGATAAGCAGAGGGTTTAAATAGTATTGACTACATCTAACCTTCCAGCTTTATCATTCTCTAAATTACTTCATGTTTTGCTAACTTTCACAACTAATTCCACAGAGTAATTAGAAATTCTAAGACAGTGAATGATAACCATCATAAATCATGAAGACTACTTAATTAGTTCCTATTGTAGATAAGTCTTAAATGACATGATCTTTCCACAATGCGTCATATTAGCTTGAGAAAGATGTTTGCCTTTTGATTTAATGAGCTAGTGGCTCACTTACTACAGTACAAGGTCTCAGTTGGCTTTATTTAACAGCAAAAAGAAAAGAGATTTTTATTTTTTTTGGCTTGTGCTGCTTTCCTCTATCATATAAAACCAAGAAATAAAAGATGAAATACATATTGTTTTCCAAGTCACAGTCCTACAATCTAAGAGAAGTTTACAATTTCAAAGTATCAGTTGAACAACTGAGATGGAGGCTAGCTACGTCTGGAAAATTCTTTCAATACTGCAGGTGATATGAGATATTTACAAGCAAACAGTCCAGTCTGGTCTTTGAACTAAGTATGCTTAAACAGTAAAAGCCATTGCATTTTTTCTAGTCAATCCTAATACCCTGTCAACTCTACCTGAGAAGATTTCAGCTGAATAAGAAGAATGCTATTTTCTCCTTTTAACTGTAGATTTCATTAAGAAAGATCCTACTCCAATTTGTACTAGTTTTTTTGTTAGTGAGAAGACATGATTAAAGAAATAAGTAAGTCTATTTGGATTATCTCAGGATCTCTCTGCATAAAGATTATTTAAAATAAGGTTATCTGAAAGTTTTCTTAAACAAAATTTTTTAAATTGTGGAAGTTCCCTTAAAATTTTGCTACAAGACTTGCAAGAAGTCACATAAAATTCTTTGTGAAAGCTTCTGGAGACAACATTCTTGTGTAATTGTCCTGTTTTTAACACTCCCTCACCTACTATGTCAACTGCAAACTCATTAAAGGTGTTTTCAAGCTAATTTCTAGAAGAGGATGTTTCTTTCTTATTTTCCATTTTTATTTTTCTTCCTATGTCCATCTCAGGCAGACTTAATCCTACCCCAAGGCCCATTCATTTATTTATTAACTCTCTATCCCCAGGCCTATATAACAGTTTAATTTTGACTGTTTTCCGTCAGGCCAAATATTGCAAAACCTGCTTTTTTTCTACTCTCCTTGTTCTGTCCGTCTCTTTTCCTTTTGCCAGTCTGCATAACTATGTAGAAGAAAAGAGGTATGGTTTTTGTTTTTTTTTTTTCTCTTTGGACAACATGAAACGTCAAGGGAAAGTACTTGCATAGACACATTGTGGGAAGTATGTCACAGAATCAGTCTCGGTAGAAAGACTATGAACATTATTAACATGTAATGTGCAAATTCATGTTGAATAGCAAATGGTGAAATGATAGAAAGCAAAGTATTTTGACTTGTTTCAAGAAACCAAAATGAAACATAGTTCCTAGATCCAGATGTTTAATTTTAACTGAAAAAAATGAAATGTCTCAAAGTCTTCTAAATACACAGTTTCAGAATACCTTTTATACTCAAACTATTAACTTTTTATCCTATTCCAAAAGAAAAACAAATAGTGGATATTTGTGAGTTCCTGAACCAAGAAACTTTCAGCACCAGTGTGCAACTCAAAATTCTCAAAAAAGCACAATACAACAAATACAACAATTTTTCCTCTCGTTTACAAAGACACTCTACCTTCCTTGCTTCTCAATCTCCCTCTAAGATAAATTGCCAAGCTCCCAATCCAAAAAAAATTGTTCAAATTTGAAAATAAAAAATTAATTGTAAGAACATTATCTTATTGTGCTTGCATGGTTCATTTTCTAAAAAAAAAAAGGAGCAGAAAATGCTGGGATTTTTGTTTCTTTTACTTGAAGAGCAACTGTTTTTTAAAAAGAGAATAATAAACAAAATAAAAGTTGTCTTGAAGAAAATAAAGAAATGTGAAGTTCATTCTTTGAAAAACATGAGCTCATATTCTGTCTGTCGTGATATCTTTTTGCCACAGGATTTTTGTGGAAGAGCGGTGGTACCACCAGTCCCCGTGCAGTAAGTGAGGAAAGGCTGATTGTTTAGAGTTGCCAAGGTAGGAAATATCCGATTCAGCTGCCATAAACCTGCCAGTAGCACGGCAAGCTGTCCCAGAGGTCATTGACCAGCATTCCTTCCTACCAGCTTCCTTCCTTTTGTCCTGGTGAGTCATTTATTTTCTTTTTTAATTTCTCGGCTTATTCTAAAGACCAGTCTGGGAACAGGTCTAAAGAAGCTCTAGAGAGTTTTCTGATATTTCAGCTTCTCTTGCTCTATGCAAGACAGTTGCATAGCTACCTAATCACAATCATTGATCTAAGCAAAGATTTAGAGAGAATATTTATGTGAATTTAGGACATTTCATTTTCACCATGACTGGAAACTACCCAATAGATATGAATATTAAAGATAAAAGGTATAAATCAAATGCTTTGATGGTATCACTTTCAAAGATCATAATGAGATTATAGTAAATACTAAAGAGAAAGCAATGATTATACTTGTTGTCTTGTAAATCACATACCATTTTTGATTATTATATTTTTCTCAGTGTGACATAAAACTCTTTAGAGGACAGAACCACAAAGACTACTTGGTTCAAAAAATGTTAGTTATAAAGAATACAAGGGGAGTCAAGGGACAAAGGTATTTCTCAGGGCAGGCTGCTGTTTTCTGAGGCAGAAATTATGCAAAAGACTGAATAATTGGAAGTTTCACTCCTAGCTTTTTTTTCTCCTTTACTTTTTCTTTTTTAAATAGTACAATGTATTTGAAAACATATGTGTAAAGAGAAAAAAATGGTTTTATTTACTAAAGTACAACTAGTTCACATTTGAAGAAACAGCAAACACTCAAGGCCAAGGAGCATGTACAGAAGACTGCCTCTTCACTGGAATGTCTGAGCAAGAATATCTTGAAGTAGGTATTTGTAAAAATACCCTAATGAGGCTAAATGAGAGTAAATGAGAGCTAATGAAACTAAATGAGAACTTATGTTCATAAAAACAAATCTGGGAAAAGTTTAAAGTTTAAATAATATTGTCCATTTACCAGTTACAATCTACTTGTTATAATAAAGTTTTATCCAAACATATGCAGATTTGTACCTTTATACAACTGTTCTCATAGCACAAAGATCACAGCTGAGACTCTTTCAGTCCCTTTTCCTGAGTCAACAATTTATTCACACAAATCTAATTTTACAAAATAACATAAAATTTTAATACATAAATGGTTGACATGCTCTTATCACTTTACTTCCACACCATCATATTCGTACTAGTTCAGGGAGTCTCCCTATAACTATTTAGTAATCAAGGCACCAACCCCTTTGAATCCCATACCAGAATGTCAGTCAGCCAGGACATGTTGTTATTCTTCCCAGACTTTTTTCAGCCCTCTTGCATTTATCTGAGGTAGAGTCTAAATCCACTTGTGCCTTCCAAATCCAGTTGTGCCTTCCTTCTGCAATGAGAATTCCAGACAATGAGAAGAAAAGAATAGAGTGATTCACTGTCCTGATTACTAGGCTTCTGTAACTACATTCTTTCCATTCTCAAACTAGAAAACCAAAATATAGTCTTAACTTCTATTTAGTTTGTTGTAAAAGTTAGGGAAGACTTTAAAGAAGTAACATTTAATCTCTACAAAAACAATGTATCCTGAAAAATTTTGATGATGGAAATATCCCTTTTATTGTTATTGTTCAACTTGTTCATTATATGAAAGCTAATACAATGCTAGCATAGAGTATGCTGACTTATGTAGAGCTTCCCAGTGTACAGAACAGAAATGTGGGTAGATGCTTAGATATCATTACATGATTGAAAATCAGCCAAGCACTTTGTTCAGAGATTTTTTTTTTTTTTTTCTTCTGTGAAGTAAAGGTGAAAAGCTTTTGGGTGATACCTTTTTCTCCTTGCTTTGATGTTTCACTTGTTTCATCATTCATTGGTTCTGCTCATTTTGCCTCTCTCTGGCTTGGAGAAGAAAGAAATAAAGACTCCAGTCCAGTCATGCTCCAGTTCATAATTTGTCATGTAAGTTGGGGTTTTCTTGAGCTGCACTGCACCGGTTATCTACTTATATGGTCTTAATTTTAAGAAATTGGGATATTTTCCCTTCACAATGTAACTATTTTCTCGTGAATCAACAGAGTGATTCAACAGAGAATTTAAAGAGAAAAAAGTGAATATGGAGAAATTCTAAAACTTGTTTTCAAAATTATTATTGACAGGCATTTAGCGATCACAAGGAAAAATAAAATATTTCAAATATTTTACAATAATTAATTTTATAATATTTAAATATTTAAATGCTAGGGATTCCCTCACATTCCAAAATGTCACCTTTTACTCCAAGTCTGTAATTTGAGTAAAATGTTCATCCTACTGTAATTGCAAAGTAGACATCACCTTTGTAAAGTTTAATTTTCTCAGTTAAGGGTAAGAATGGAAAATTGAAGGGAAAAACAATAAAAGACTCTTGCTGCAATCCTCTACTTGAATGAACAATAGTAATTGAAGGAAATATCCATGGTTGTCCAATGCCAACAAGTTTTAAAAAGTAAGTAGCAGAAGGATGTTTAGGTGATTCCAAAACTACTGCAAAGCCTTATAAATCTCTGTGATACATTTCCTATATTAGCTAGGAGATGAGGCTTGGACTAAGACAAAAAGAATAGATGAGATGCAAGAGATGGAGCTTTTAAAAGTACCCAAACCAGCAAATAGCTGCAAGAGTCAAGAGGAAGAAAAGAAAAAGGCTGCTGTGGAATTCAATAAGACATGAAAGTGAGTGTTTGAAGAATAAGATAGAATAAAATAGAAAAGAATAAGATAAATATTGACTAAAAAAAATTTATGAAGGAAGTGAAATGCCAAAAACTTTAGGCATGGTGATGATCTTATAAGAATAAATTAGGATAAGAACAGAAGTGTAAGTAAAAGACTAGTAAATATATTTCAAAATAACAACAGTGAAGGATAAGGTCAAACAAGGAAGTAAAAAAAACAGGGAGATGCATAAACAAAAGTATTTAAATGAAAATCAACACAATAATTATTAAAGAAAACAGTATATTTATATTTTTTAGGATTAGAATATAAAATCTTGAAGAAGGAAGTTCAAAGCATTCACATAAAAAAGAAAACTATTTTCTTCAAGATGAAACATTTTTATTCAAAAAATATCTCAGGGATATTTTGAAATGAAATACCTGGGTTTGAGAGAACAGTAAACTTCATTCTTTTGTAAATTTAAATGGCTATGAAATAAGTTTTAATTCAATAGAAGAAACCTCTCAAACTTGACAGACCTGATGGAAAAAACAACATTACAGGGACACAGGAAATTCCTTTGTCTAGGGTAGGCACTTTAGCTATTTTTAAAATACAAAAATAAGGAGAATATCCCCAAAGATGCTGTCTAGAACTTGGCACTCAACTGATACAGAATTTCCTGGAAGTTCAGAAAAGTTGTTCATGATGAGACTAGTCTAATAAATTCTTTATGTATCTCAGTACTTACAGCTTTGGGCCAAGACCAGAAGTCAAAACACTGAAATATTAAAGAAACACAGAGAGAAGCTGTACTCATACTATTTGTAACTTAGCAGAAGCCAAAAACATATGAAGTCTTAAGGGAGAATTCATGTCACTTCCACTTCTGGCACCAGGCCACAGAGAATTTGATGCTTATCTAAAAAGAAGTCATGAGACTTCCCTGTATTTCCTAATCACGAGTACAAAGTTTGCCTTTTGCTCATAATATGCTGTTTACCTGTCTGGAATTACACATGATCCAAAATGGAAGAGGCCAGATCTACGGCCTTGCTCTACCTCTTTATCGTCTTATGGGTCTAATACAGCCTGCTGGGAAAAACAGCTTGTATTGTACAGCAAATATGCCGACCCTGCTCAATCATTCCAGGATGCACAGGCTGCACGATAGTTTCTATCACTCATCCCAAAGTCAGCGAAACATTCTTTTCTGCTGCATTATATCATAAAAAAGAAGTTGGGGAAAAAAAAAAAAAAACAGCACCTTCAAGAATCAAGTCAGATTGTGACTTTCCCATGTTCACAGATGTACATACTGAGCTACTAGCTTATTGCAGCTTCTCTTTACTGTTCTTTCTTTCATGCAAAATTGAAAAAAAAACTGAGCAGAGTTGATCAAATCTACGGAAATTTACAGAAGCAGAAGGAATCACAGAATGGCAGGGATTGGAAGGGATCTCTGGGATCACCTAGTCCAACCCTCCTGCTAAAGCAGGTTCTCCTAGAGCAGGCTGCACAGGACATCATCCAAGCGGGCTTTGAATATCTCCAAAGAAGGAGATTCCACAACCCCCTTGGGCAGCCTGTTCCAGTGCTCTGTCACCCTCAAAGTAAAGTTCTTCCTCATATTCAACTGAAACCTCTTATGATTCAGTTTGTTCCACTTCCCCTTGTCCTGTCGCTGGGCACCACCGAGAAGAGTCTGGCTCCATCTTCATGACTTCCACCCTTCCTGATCACTCACACTCCCTGGGGAGTACTCTTGTCTGTGTGGGGGCTTGGGCACTGTCACTCTTGTCCACACCCACACTGAATCAGAGTGGCTGCATGACAGAGCTCACTCTTTCCCACTTGGGAAGGGAGCAGGGAGGAACTGGGGAGCTGGGGTACCCTCTCTTTCCCTGTGCTTTTGCCTTTGTGATTTTGCTGCGGTTTTGCTGCTTTAGAAAGGCTCCCATGGTGCAGTCCTTCGCTCTGGAATCCTTCGTGTTAGAGGCTTTTCTCTGTGTCAGCATAACAAGAAATGCATGCAAGAGTCAATTGCAGTCTTTATTGCCTTTATTTTGTTATATTTCTGTGACTGCTTTCTTCAGAGGTGTGATGGGTTGGCCTTGGCTGGACACCAGGTGCCACCAAGTTGCTCTATCACTCCCCTCCTCGGCTGGACAGGGGAGAGAAAAATATATCAAAAGGCTCATTGGTCAAGATAAGGCAGGAAGAGATCATTTGCCAGTTACTGTCATGGGCAAAACAGACTCAGCTTGGTAAAATTACTTTAATTTATTACCAGACAAATCAGAGAACAGAATGAAAAAAAACCCCAAAACTGAACCTTAAAACACCTTTTCCCCACCCCTCCCTTCTTCCCAGGATTAACTTTACTCCTGATTTTCTCTACTTCTTCCCCTCGAGTGGCACAGAGGGACAGGGAATGGGAGCTGCGGTCAGTTCATCACACATTGTCTTTGCTGCTCCTTCCTCCTCAGGGCAGGACTCCTTACACTCTTCCCCTGCTCCAGCATGGGGTGCTTCTCATGGGAGACAGTCCTCCACTTACTTCTCCAACATAAGCCCTTTCCACAGACTACAGTTCTTCATTAACTGGACCTATCATTTCTATGGGGTACAGTCCTTCAGGAACAGACTGCTCCAGCATGGGACCCCCACTGGGTTACAAATCCTGCCAGCAAATCTGTTCCAGCCTGGGCTCCTCAGACCACAGAGGTCTACAGATCCTGCCAGGAGCGTGTTCCAGCATGGGCTTGACACAGGGTACCAACTTCCTTTGGGCAACCATCTGCTCCGACATGGGGTCATCCCTGGGCTGCAGCAGGTGGAGATCTGCTCCATTGTGGATGTCCATTGGCTGCGGGGCGACAGCCTGCCTGCACCAGGGGCAGCAGGGGAATCTCTGCTCCAGTGCCTGGGGCACCTCCTGCCCCTCCTTCTACACTGACCTTGGTGTCTGCAGGGCTGTTCTCTCTCACATCCTCTCACTTCTTTCTCTCTCGCTCCTGTTTCACTGGAGTTTTTTTTTCCCTCCTTAAATATTTTACCACAGAGGTGCTGCCACCATTGCCGATGGGCTTGGCCTTGGCCAGTGGCAGGTCTGCTTTGGAGCGGACCAGCATTAGCTCTGTCAGACAAAGGGAAAGCTTCTAGCAGCTTCCCACAGAAGCTACCCCTGTAGTCCCACCCACTACTAAAACCTTGCCATGCAAACCCAATACTAGAGAATACATTTCACTCGTGAAAGACTAGACTTTCACTAAGCAGCAGATTCATGGGACTACAGAAAAAAAAAGTCTTTGGAAAGTTTACATAGAAACCACTGAAAATAGAAGCTTAAATGTATTTGCAAAATATTTTGGATTTCAGTAAAACCAAGGTAGTGCTTGGAACTTACAGCTTAGCCCAAATAATCATTCTAGTCTATTTTTTATTTATTCTTTTATGTATTGTTTCGGATCACTTAAAGCAATGTGTTTGCTTGAATGACTTCCTCTGCAATGTTGTATTAAAAATCACATTTCAATGTATTAAACAGCTTCTTTAGTTTATGTGCTTGTGTTTTTTACTATTTGTGGGTTTTAGAGGACAGTGGGAAATAGTTGCTACAGCAACTGGTTTATTTTAACAAATATATGTCTACTTCTATTGAAAGTTCAGCTTGACAAGAAAAATTTTTCTTTAGATTGTGCAATTTTAAAAACCCCACAGTTAATTGCAAGCCCCTTTTCTGATATCCTGGAGGTTAATACAAAGTCTAGACACCTATAAAACTTATATATTTATGTGATAAAAATGTTTTTTTCAGAAAATTGGAAAAACAACCCCCCAATTATATTTTCATTTAAGATCCCAGAGTTAAACAGAATTTATGGAGCTTTCTTAAAATTACTCAGGTAATTGATTTCTATATTTTCTTCCTCCAGAATGACATGGATTCCTGAAGTATTTATTCTACTTTATTGATAGTAGATTAAACAGGTAGTAAAGTCTTGTTTGCTGCTGTATAGACTACAATAATTCCTTTGCTCTAGACCTGAAAGAACTTCCTGCTTCAGCCTTGTTTTTTAAGTCCAGGAAAAGGGGCAGTGGCAAGTTGAGACCTTACTATGGAATGAAAATTATATTCAAACTAAAATACCCATGTTTCTTTTTTTCCAGGAACATGAGAAACACATTACCTGAGTATGTATAGGACATTGTAATTTTCCAGTTCATGAGTAGTGTATCACCATGACTGACAGAACCTGAGAATTATTATACTGTTCTAAACAGAATTTGTCTGTGTCCTAGGAAGAGTTGCTTTGTCTTATCCTAAACGACATTTTTAAGTTATTATTTTGCTCTGTTGCTGAAGTATTTTTTTAGAGTTTAAAATTGTAGGTTTATAACATTGTTTACAAGTTGGCTGATGTATTTTCCACCAGACCATTTCAGTACTGTTTCCATTTGTGACATTTCTAATACAGTCTGGTTTGTAATCACCTTAAGAATTATCTTACTCAACAAGTTAAACTAGTAAGTCACAAAGAATATGTGAAACTGTTTCACTACATTTTCATTTAGAGAAAGCACTAAAAATATATGCATTTGCTCATATGGGAGGACTGGAGGGTAGAGTATCATGACCAAAGTGTAATAAAAGAAGTTGCTGAGATTCTGTTGTAGAGACAGCTAGAGGAGAGATTCACAGAAGGTCATATAATTGAAATCAGTTTTATTTCTTACCATTAAAATATGGTTAACTGAGTTGAAGGGAATCCTTAAAAGCTGATAAAATGATTCAGCCATAGTTAGGGAGAGTATAGGCCTACTTCAGTTTGAGTATCTTATGTAGATCCTCCATCCACTGAAAGACACAGTTCTGCATTTCTTACATTACTCTCGCCTCCTAATTTACCTGTGTCTGTGGGGAATAGCTGACCTCAGACTAATGGTGTAACATCACAGTTTTGAGTGAACGCTTCCACAGAATATTCAAGCATACATTTTATCCAGCAGTTACTCCAGCTTGGCATAAAATAGGTGTTTGCTAGAAAATGTCATTCACATGAAAGCAAAAAGTGAAATAATTAGCTAACTTTTCTCCTAAAAAACTTCCACTTCGGCCTCAGAAACTTGGTCTAGTACCCTCAGATCCTTGGTTATATTTTTAAACTACAAGCTTGTCTCCCCTCTATTTGGTCAACACATTCTATTGCAACCAATCTTAACAAAACAAATTATCTAATTAAACTGATATTTTGACTTCATATTTGGCCATATCTCTAAATTACTTGTGTGTCTGTGCCTGCTGTAGAAAATATATGATTTTGTTGCTATCCTTCTTTTCCCTTGCTAATCTTAGCTATTTTAGGGTAATTGCTGTATTCTCTTCCAGAAGCGTGATGTAAAATATGCTGTTAGCCCCAGATGTCTCCCCTGCTGTACTCCTTTTAGTGCAGGAAAAAAAGGAGCCTAAATCAGATTTTCATGTATTTAATGTAGTTTTAATAACTTTCTCGGTTGCACAAAGAGTAATTTTTTTTTCACTTTTGTGTTAGAGTTCTTTCTAACACTATATTTTCCAAAGTATGGTATAATGGCAGTGTTTATTCTTTCAGGTGATCAGTCTGTATAGAAGCAAAGAATAATGAAAAAAAGAAATAATCACCCACTACGTGGTTTCTGGAAGACTGACACTACACTATTAACAAATGTTTTTGAGAGTATTTAAGTATTACTAGTGAAGAATGAGAAAATGTTTAATTGTCACTCTTATTTGTGTTCAGTATTAATTGTGCAGCACACTCTCAATTGTGCAGCGGGTAGCATGAAGTTAGAATATACAGCCAGTCAAAGTGTGAGATAGCTGAAAGCCAGTGATGTGTAAAGCACGCTATTAATTTTATTTTACATAATCATAAATCTTTCATACAATACACTTGGCCTTTTTTGGTTTTATTAGTGATGTAATATGGATGGCTAAAGAATTCTGTTTTTTTAATGATTGTGCCTCAGTCAAACAGTAGTTCCTACAAGCAGGTTTCTGAAAGATTTAATCTGATTCTCTATATAAAGCAGGGTTCTTAGGAATGTATCTTGCTTAATTCCTAGTCATGGTACTCAAGTTCTTTACAGGTTCTTCTATGTGGAGGCAAGTCAAGACTCGTAATGCAAGCCTGGCAAGTCACCTGTAAACTGTCAATTGCACAAACTTAAGTTTTAGTTTTCCTACATCTGTGATTAATTAAGTATGGCTTTTTTTTTAGTTAATCAATGTAAATCTTGGGAAGCATGACAAAAGTTGGCAGGAGTAAGAGTGTGAAACCGACATTTGAAAATTGCTGCACTGGGAAACCTGTAAACCAAACTGCACCTGTGCGTCTGTCTCGCTCTGAGTCTCCTTGACCAGCTCTACACATTGACAAATTGCCAGACGGATTTTGTCCATAAGGTCGGTGATGCTGAAAGAAGACAAGCTTTGGCCTACAGATAAAATAAGGTAGCTTAGTCAACCAGCAGGTACTGCTTATCACTCAGGAGACACAGATTATCACTGGCCATTTGTGAGACTGGAGAAATATATTTTTTATGGAGCTGCTGCCAGTTTGGGAAATCTGCCTTTAGTCATGCTGTTCATATTTCTTTCTCTCAGGAAAAAATTTATAGCATTTTCACCCAAATATAGAATGTTAGTAAAATAGTGCTGAAATGAAGCTTGTGTACATACATACAAGAATAGAAGCATCTAATGAAACTATGGATTATTCTGCTTTGATAGTAAAATAGTTGGTGTTCTCCAAGTGGTTCAGAACCCATTCATCCAAGGTGACAGTGTTTCCATTCACTTCTCAAGCTGTTGAGGAGAACTAAAATCTAAACTTTCTTTCAGTATTTACCAAATTGGCAAAAAAGTTTACATTACTTAATTGTAAATGTCGATTATACATAAGTTAAATTCACTAATCTGTATAAAATGGCACGTTTTTTACACAACTTTCTAACGTACAAGTTAATTTGTCCATAAAGAACCACTTGAGCACTAAATATGAGCTCCTGTGTAAAACAGGGTTCCAACATTTCATCCAGAAGTGAGTGTAATAACTTTGCATTCACAAAACTATATCATCCTGAAATATTCTTAGTTTACTTCAAAGGATTCTTTAATCAAGAAATGGAAAATCCTTCATTTTCTCTACAATATTCATGTATTTATTATTACTAATATCTAAATTTGGTGTCATTTCTAGTTTTAATTTGTCTGTGTTCATCTTCCAAACCTGGCTTTATGAAACAGTTTTATTTCCTAAAGAATCTACAAATAACAACTATTTTCTCTTATGAGAGTTTATTTTTGCCATGGGATTAATTCACTCCCGAGTTGTATTTTTGATAAACTGAAAGTGCTCTCTAATACTAAATATGTAGTAAAAATTAATGGAAGTTGTGCAGATTTTCGTACCCATGTTTTTAGGAACTCCTGAGTGCAATTCACCTGAGCTTAAATATTAATATTCTCCATAAATGATGAAGAAATGGTATAGTGTCTTATTGTGTTTATACATTACAAGTCTATGCCTTGTGTCTCTCTATATTCAGAAAATAATTTTTTATTGCATATTTCTGTCTTTTCTGCACTGGCATAGATAATTTTATCATCACCATTGCAAAACAAATCTGAGGTATTATTTTGATTTTCTGGTGGTTCCTTATTTTAGATAGTCCTGGTATCTTTAGCAATGTTTTACATTTTCTGTCTTTTCACAGCTTCTGATTAAATACCACCTTGTCATATATTTTTTGTTTTACTATTATGCAGTGGTTACCTTAATTTAACTCCTGAATCAGGATGGACATTTAGCCAAAACTATCTTCTCTCATCATTGTGGTGAATCATTTAATACTCTTAAATTTCCAATCTCTCCCCATCCTTTATTCAGATTTTCTATATATTTTTCTGCTAATTTTTTTACTCAGTTTTTTTTTCAGCTCTTTTGAAGCACCAAGGGTATGTACAGTAGCTTGCCATTGTCTTCTGTTTGCTTATAATGAATTTAATCATTACACTATCACTGGTCCCTGGGCAGTCCCTGCATTCCAACTCGAATAATTTATCTTTCTCTGATGTAACGAAGTCCGGTATTACAACTGGAATCCTCAGGAAATACAACAGAAGCTTAATATCAACTGCAGAAGAGAAAATATAGAAATCTTGGGTATCTGAGATACTGGAAAGCTTTATCAAAGATTTCAGTTTTGTCACCAGTTTCAGTTTTGTTAACTAACGTCTTGCCTGTACATTTTACTGCAAATATGGCTGAAACCTCAGTGAGCGGCTGATTATAAGGGATTCTCCACATTGCATCCTGCAGTGCATTGCTGTGAATTGGTATACCTGTATTGCTCACTATACTTTAACTAGTTCATCTGAAATACTGGGATCAGCCTAGCTGAAGTAGAATAAGACTGTTTGTCTTAGGATGGCTTAGAGCATAGGCAGGACTTTGGCTGTGTGATGGGAAGGTAAAGTACCAGCTGGACCCAGGGAAAGGGCAGGCAGATGTTGTTACACATTTGTAGGTTCACCTGTGCTGCTTTCTTAGCCATCTACCTGAGGGTAAATGGAAGTACCCAGACTGCTTTCATGGTACTTCCTGGACTTGAGAGATTTTTAGAAGCTTTAATGTTAATGAAATATTGTAGGCAAGGCTGGCTTGTCCCTTAAATAAAGGTACACAACAATACTTCCCTTAACACATATTGTACACCTGACTGTTAAGACTCCCCATCGCCTGATAAAGCAGAGCTTTATCCAATTGTGTAACAAATCTGGGTTTCCTGGGAACCAGATGAGTAACTGGCTGGATAGAAGCTGCATGATAATGCCCCAAATTAGTAAAGAGCCGCCTTATTTCTATAAGCTATGTCTTGTCTCTTGCTCATCTTTCTGTTCCCATGGTGGAGTTCACTTGGTGCTAGAACATAATTCTGCAAGGAAAAAGATTGTGGTGTACAACTGGCAGCTTCCTAAGTTGTTTCTCTCCTTGGCGATACTTTGTTGTCTGAATTATGTGTATTTAGATTTATGTGAATTCAATTACATGAATAGATGCATTTATATTTTATGCATTTCCAACACATTTATCAATAAATCGTAACTGGAATTTTAACTGATGAGTATGAACTATTGTAGTAATGTTGTTGGTTAAATATTTGCCAATAGTTTTATGGCAGAGAAAATTATCTTTTGAGGATTCTGACAGATACCATCACAATCTGTATCAGATTATTTCCTGCCAGCAAAAGAGCAATCATGGAATGTAGTAACCATGTTGATTTGATCAATACATCACAGGGGACTGAGTGAACTTTATAGGAACCCCGAAGTAGCTTGTATATCATACAGAGATAGTTTTTAAGTTGCTTAATTTTTGGTTAGGTGTAATTTAATGAAAGAGAATTCTTGCCTGTTGTTGTGAACACACATAGATTTTATTTTTTTTTTAATTATGCCTTTATAAGATATTCTGTTAGAAGGTTACTTTACAATCAATCCCTGATACACATGAGAAATCCTAATTTTTTGCGAAGGGTATTTAACACAATGTAGTATTTTACTAGGTTACATTTTCTTGTCAACCATATTTAAAAAGTATTATATGTTAAGGTATTTTACAGCTCCAGGAACTGAAGTTTATGCCAGATGGTTTCAGAGAAGAAACTTAAATTCAACACCATATGATGCCTATTCAGTGACCTATTTAGTCAGGAATCATAACACCACAGGTGAAGGAACACATTGCTTTTCTTGCTTTTTTTATACAAGTACTTTACCCCTGATGGAGAAGAGATTCCTGGTTGGTGGAGTAAATCAAAATAATTATTATTGTCTGGTTGCTCTTTTAAAGTGTTTGCATTTCAGAGCAATTATAAGCACCACCTGATCATTGTTTAATAATGATTCTGATGATCATGAAGGCTAAATAGTCTTATCAGCCCCTGGATAACGTACAGTGGCAAGATCTGCAGTTTAATAGCCAATGTGAAAATTTCGTTACAATTAATGATATTTGTGTTCAAATTAAACCAAAATGTTAATAACCAAATAGTAACTTGATTGCATACCTTTCATTATTTAACCATTCTTAACAAGTTAAGAGAGTAAGCTTTAGTAGAAGGTAAATGTCAAAAAGAGGACATCATTTGATGGTGAGGTTGAAATCACACAAGTTACTCCATCAAGACGGTCTTCAGAATGCAGTGAAAGTCCAATCTTGGTAAGTAATATAGTTAAATACTCCTTCATCTGTTCACTGCATCCACTTGGTAAAAGTGGGTGTCCGGAAAGAGAAAAGTATCTGTATAACCAACTTAAGCTCTTTATCAATAGAAATTAGTGTATAACTCAAGGATAATTCTTTGTTACGTCTTGTCAGTGTCTACTGATGCCATAATAAGTCTCCAAAGTTTGACTTCCCATGTGTCATATAACATAAAAGTGTTTCACTTCAGTATTTAGTTATCTAAGTTTTATATATATGATAAGACAGTAACTGCTAGATTCAGTATTAGAAAAAAATAGTCAAGATTTTAAAAAAAGAGCTTAAGATTAATCTTTTCTGATAAGTGAATTAAAAATCTTGAAAATATTATGTTTAGAGAATATAAGGAGATGAATTTATATTTTTGCAACAACTTGATTTCATATGGGTTCAGATAGTTTGAAAACATGAGAAAAATCTGAAGTACTTCCATCATGAAAAAACTACAGCTATTTAAAAAAATTATTTTCATCAGGTAATGTTAACATCAGAGAGATTTAAATCCAGCTTGCACCAAGGTCAGAAGGAAATGCTTGAATGTCTAAGCAATTTAATTTAATTAGTTCAGGGACAGTGCTTTGATTTTATTTTTGCTTGCTTCTGTGTCATCTTGGAGTGGAAGCATACAATTATTAATTGATATTGGTGTGTACAGACTTCAGAAAAAGAGGAAGAAATCTCTATGATAATATCAGAACTATAACTCCCTAACCACCACTAACTCTTCTTAGTTGTTTTGCTTTTACAGGAGTAGGCATGTAAGTTTAAGATATTCACCATTTTTTTCCCCAAAGACTAGACAGTGATTCCCAGCAGTCGAATGAGTTCTGCCAGACATGTCCCAGCCTGGCAGGTGATGGGGAGACAGCAACCCTACTTCTGGAACCAGAGGAGACAGGGAGACAGGGGATCACGGAGCTCAGTATCAGAATTGTGGCACTTTTCTTGAATGCCAGTTGGCTTGGAAAGCACTAAGGTGGTATGCTACCTACGGGGACACGTGACAAGTAATAACAACCTTGGGTTTTGAGTTTCTGGAATATAGATTTGTTCTTTAGAATATGCTCTATCTTTTCTGTTTGAAGTTTTTATACTTCCTGCCTGCTGTTTTATCTAATTATCATCACCTTGTGAGAAATGTCTCAATATTTTTTCTTGAGGCAGGTTCTTTGGTGAAGGAAGAAAAACCTTTATTTGCAATTGCAATGGTGGGCATCATGCAAGCAGGAGAGCACATCATGGTTACACAGCATGGTTCATATACCCTAGTTTGTGACACACAAAGCCTTCACCTGTTTCCCCATTGGCTGAATACTCCAGGTTCACAACCTATCAATGCTCATTTCTGACCCAACATACCATACATGGCTTCTGGTTGCCAACCTATTACCTTTCAAATTTCTGTACATTTTCCCTCTGGGAGGTAGCAATGTTTTGTTTACAAGCTGTAAGTTGGTAGTGGCTCATTCTACAAGACTTCTTAGCACATGCTTCCGGCCTAAGGTCCTTAAAATTGTCCCTTGCAATTCTGTGAAAAAGTCCGGCTGCTGCAGGTGTTTTTTACAAGCTTGTTTTACAAGCTTTCTTATCACTACAAGTGCATTTCAACACCACACCTATCTTTCCCGAGCAGCGTGGCTTCCCTTTGCAAAACCACAAAATATTCTCTCTTACAACCTAGTAAGATGATGCCCAAATTAAATGTCACCACTCAGAAAAGAGATCTCCAAATCACTGGAGTCACGGTTCTCTGCTAACATCAGTTAAATGGCAATTTAAATATTAGTCAACCTAAGGAAGAGAATAAAGAAAACTGAGTGCAATGTTGGTCTCCCCTTCTCAAAAAATGAATAGTGGAAGCAGAGGTGGTACAGAGAAAGACAGAAGATATGGAATTGCTCATACATGAGGGAAGACTGAAGAATCATCAGCTTGAAAGAAAGATGACTAAGGGTAAAACAGTCCATAAATCCTGTGTGGGCAGAAGTAGTATGTAGGAAAAGCTTTATTTCTCTCAAACCATTAATGGGAGGGAAGAACCAAGTAAAACAGACAACAGGATGGCACCTTTCATATAGTCTATAGTGAAGTACCAGAAATCACTCTGCTGGATTTGGGGGGGTGTGAGAGGCTGAATAGCCAGCTAATTCTCTCAAAACTTGTTTCTTTGTGTGCTTATATGAGCAGATCAACATTGCCACAGGCAACGTAACTTACAGGCTTCTTAAACAGCGGACCATTCTTTTGCTTATCAGACACCCAGTTAGGGCTGCCTGCCCACCAAGGCTTGCAGTTTGCCACCACTTAAAGCCTGGGAGCAGAACTCTGCTCCTGCCCAGCAACAACAAAGTGCTCAAACAGAGCCCGCCAAAAGTAAAGCCCGCAAAATGTATGCGCATGTACTGGACTGTGCTGTATAAAAGAAAGGCTGCCATCTCAGACTGGGGCCGTGATCACTGACCTCATGTGAGACACCGAAGAACATGTGCGATCACTGACCTTGTGTGAGACCATCGAAGACCCTGTGCAATCACTGACTTTGTGTGTGTGATCACCCACCACCAAAGACCCTGGAAGCATGGACCCCCGGGGACACCGTGGATCCATGGTGGTGACTGTCTGTGCTCTTCTATCCGGAACTCTCACTTAATTTCCTATCCTTCCTTTCCTATTGCTGCTTTTTCTCTTTCCCCTGAAGAGTTAATAAATGGATGGACTTACGACATCTGACATCCATTGTGTCAACCTCCCTCTCGAAGTGATGGAGCCCGAAAGGTGAAGTTGATCTAGCCACCCCTAGCCTCCCAGACTCATCTGAGGTTGGCTAGAAAGTAAGCGGGCTTTCCTCTCATATAGAAAAATTGGATCCTGACAGGGGTTTACAATATTATTAGTGAA
The DNA here is from genome assembly GCA_018403395.1 of Gorsachius goisagi. Taxonomy (NCBI): domain Eukaryota; kingdom Metazoa; phylum Chordata; class Aves; order Pelecaniformes; family Ardeidae; genus Gorsachius; species Gorsachius goisagi. The sequence continues at coordinate 5,734 of BOSO01036229.1, read as the reverse complement.
TTCAAAAAGGGAAATTTTATGAAGAACAGGTTCTTCTAGTAGCTGTTAAATTTCACTGTTTGGATGCAGTCTTCACATTCTTTTGTCCCAAACCTGTGGTTTTTCAATAGTGACATAATTGTCCTACAAATATATATTAAGAGATTATAATACATTTCCTGATTCTTATCATGTCCCCAGGCATCTGCCACTGAGCAGATACACAGTACAGATTTACACAGGCCTATCTCCTGATTCAGCAATCTTTATGTACTGACAGAAGAAAACTGCGTTTAAAGTAAGCCCACATTTCAGAATACAGTGGTAGAATTTTGACAGCACTTTCACTCTCACTCTTCATTTAATGACAAACTTTTACAAATCTTATATCTGGGCTATATTATTACTACTCTCAAACTCATAAGATGCTTTAGTAATTTAGCCCATTCATTCAGCTACTTTGTTTTTATTAAATAATTTTTTTCATATATTTTAACAATTTTTTTAAAACGTAAGAAAATGGAATGGGCATGCAGAACAAAACCATGATTTGAATCCTAAGTTGTACATAGTTTCATCAATTATATGTATCAATCAGCTAGATATACCCACAGTAATCAGGATATACAAGTTGTTTGTCAACACATTTAACAACCTGTTGGTAACAGGCAACAACTTACTATGTAGATAATTTATAGACATGTAATTTTACATGTGTGTATACATGTGAACAACTGTGCACCAAATCAGTCTGAAAATAAACGTAATAATTAACTTTCTCAAATATTTTGCCAAACCTTTAGAATGAGGAGAATGTACATTTAAATGATATTTGTTATCAATAAATAATTAGATATTTAATTGGATATTAAAGCCTTAATAAAAAAAAAAAGTATATATTCTTGAGGAACAAGAGAGGGGTTCTCAGAGTCTCTCAAATATGCCTATATGAAATGCAAAGGTTTTCTGTCTGTGGAATAAACACACATTCTGTTTTGCAGATTTGGGTCAGACAGAAGTGCACTATTTCTACAGCGAAAGAGCACAGAGCAATGGCAGTTCGGCCCTCTATCAGTATGAACTCTTACTTAAAGCAAAGGTACTAGGGCATAAGTACCTTTACAGAATATACAAACTGGTCTGTGAAGAAATCTCATACAGCACAGCAGTGTCTGCATAGAAATTAACTTTGTTCTAGCAGATGTACCCGTGTCTGTCTAATAACTCAGGATCTGCATCCCTGTGGTCTCAACATACATCTGCTGAGATCACCGAGCTCTTGCTTGTGACTCTGCTGTGTCCTTGACCAATTTTTAGGCCTAGCAAGACCTTCTTTGACAGCTGCATCGTGGAGAAATTGTTTCTGAGTTATCAACCTACTGAAATAATCTTTTTCCCCGAATTCTAGTGATGTGTTCTCCAGACTTACATAAAGAAATAAAATGCAAATCTTCTCAAGCAAAAGTGAATAATGTCAGGTGGAGTTATCTGTTTGGCTAGAGTGGTTTCATCCTAAAAAACCAGCATATTCACCTGGGGATCCCTGTAGCTGTCTTTTGGAGAACTAGTTCAGTGGAAATTAATATAAATAGCTGAGCTAAATTTCATTTTTATATTTCATGTTCCTCATTTTTTCCCCTGTTTTAATTCTGTTTCTAACATTTTTTAAATGAACACAATTACTTTACATGAGAGCACTGCTTTGAGAACTAGAACAGAACTTTACCTGGTTTACCAGTCAAGGGTTTAGTTACTACTTTTTAGACTTGTCTAACATGTCAAGCTATGAAAACACATTGCTAATTAATATGTCTGAGGACCACAGTTCGGTTGAGAATGCCAGGAATTGAAATGGTAAAGTCGGAGTCATGATGTCATTCCTTTCACTATAATCCTTGACTGATCATCATGCTCCTTACCCGCATACTGTTTTTCCTGGTAGCGGCTAAATGCACAAGCATAGCTCTGCTTTATATTTGCAGTAAGGATTATGAGGCTCTGCATTCCTGGAATAATAATACTCTGAAGAAAGTACAATGTTTCATCTCTGTAACTGAGAAGAGTGTTAGACCTGATCCATCGAATTCACACGCCTACATACAAAAAAAAATTAATTCGTAATCTAGAAGGGATTCAGCTGCATTTATAGAGAACATCACTTTTCTCATTGCTGATCCCTTTACAGGCATCACCAAACAAAGGAATCAGAAGAAAAGAGGTCTCAGCAGAAAATATTAGAATTAACTGATATACAAGGAGAAGAGGCCGACCCCCATCTCGCTACAGCCTCCTTTCAGGTAGTTGTAGAGGGCGATAAGGTCTCCCCCCCAGCCTCCTTTTTTCCAGACTAAAGAACCCCAGTTCCCTCAGCTGCTTGTCATAAGACTGCAGTGTGGCCAGTGTCTGTGATCTAACTTGTGATTTAAGTTTTGGGGGTTTATTCTAGGTTTTTTTGTTGGTTTTGGGGTTTAGTTTGGGGTCTTTTTTTAACCAAGGAAGTCATGCACTAAGAATCAGGAATTGAAGCTATTTATGGTTTTATATCCATAGATTTTTTGAGAACAAATGAAAACTATTTAAGAAATTCCACATACTTATCTATCTGTATGGTCCATATGGACTTTTTAAAGATAATTTTTGTTCGCTCATGGATTTGTGGACCACAAACTGTTAGGCTGTGGAATGAAATTTCTTCACCATTGTAAAAAAAAATCTTCTGTGTTCATGTCTCTTTTTTATTTGTTTTTGTACACAAACCTAAGCTTAACAAATTGAACCATTTGGTGAATCTCTCTATTGTTTTATTTTTTATTTCAATTTCTATTCAATCAAAGTTTTATGGATTTTGATTCTTACAGCATTTATTTCTGTGTTTAAATAACAGTACAGTGTTTTTCATACAGTTCTTACTGCAGCAAAATGCTCAGGATACTTGGAGAGGCCATTCTTAAACAAGTGTTACAAAATCAGAAAAGCAAAGGTGGAAATATGAGAAAAGAACAGACTTAGAAAGAAAAGAAGGAACTAGAAGAGAAGACAGAAATGATGTATCAAAAGAGATCATGTGTGAAGAAATGGCAAAAAACCCCAAGAATGTATCATTCAAGGAAAAAAAAGAACAAAATCTTAGTAAGTTTAGTAAACTGTATATATTCTGCCCCATTAATTTCACATAGATGAATTGTTTTGTTTTGCTTCCTATAAATGAAAGATAACTCTGGACCTAGTGACAACATTCTCTCTGTGCTATAACATATGGTGTTTTTATGTGAAACATGGTATCTCTCTTTCTATATCACAAGAAATCAGACGAACTGTAGGGAGATTTTCTGGACCTTCATGCTTGTCATTCATCCCCTTTGTGCTGCTGTGCCATGGCAGTGATGGTGCAAGACAGTAATGTCTTATTAGTGTAAGCACAGTTTCTGTCTTTCCTGTGTTAATTTTTAAATGGTGTATCACTGAGAACCATCAATGTGAAAAAAAAAATCTCTCATTAATTCATGATAATGTAATCTGTTGTTTCCATGGCAACGAAAAATACTGTGCGATCTCTAGAAATAACTTGTTCCATTTTGTCTTAACTTGTACATTAAATTATAGATAAGTCAAACTTCAGCTTTTCAGCTTTATTAAATTATTTTGCAACTTTATGTTACAAAATCAGCTGAAAACCCCAATGATTTATAGCAATGTTTTGGCTTCTTGTTTGCCCAGATTACCCTCAAATTAAGTAAACACATTGTGACAATACTTTCTTTAAGTAATTTTCAGTGCTATCTTTATATATCATATAGTCCAATACTAGGTTTTCCAAAATACACACCTTCCTAAATCAAAGTCATTTAAGAGATATGTTTACAATGTTAGGCAGGAGAATATTTACATGCTTATTTACATTTCAGGCCCTATAGACTGAAACCTCTGTTTGAAGAAACTCTGTCACTCTCAGTTTGCTATCGCCTGTGTTTGCAGTAGATCAGATAATAGTCAGTGGCATTACCTGATGTGACTTTTTTAATTGTACTTGACAACCATTGGCAGAAAATATCTGGAATGCACAATGTTGTCAGTGTATATGGATGCCAAAAGGTTAACAAAGACGAGATAAAATAGTCCAGGCTGGTGCATGCCAGTTATTGATTTATGAATATAAATGCAAACATTTTAAAAGTTTACTTTTTACTTTAATTAGATTTAGTTTATTTCTTAATTTGTTTGTGCTTAATAATAGTTCTGAATGAAGTGGCAGTAAATGTTCAGGAGATTACTGTTTGACTCCCTGCACTGTTGAAGATAAGGCTCACATCAGTTTGCAGAGCATTTACATCCTGTAGATTACAGAAAAGAAGTGCATTAGAATTTTGAAAGTAATTATTTTGTATAAAATTTGAGTGTGGACTTTTCAAGTCCTTTGTAGACCCAAAACTTTAGCATTAGTTAAAGAATAATTGATATACCTGTCACACCACACTTTGAGTCACACAGTTACAGTGACAATTATACAAGTTAAAAAAAAAAAAAAATAAAAAAAAAAAACAACAAAGAACCAACCCTCAAAACAAAGGAGGAAGTGCTCTGTAAACTCCAAAAAGAATTACAACCTCACTAATTGAGAAGAAAGGCTGGACGTTGTTGCTTGAATGTAACTCACACAACAATCCACTTAGATGATTTTAAGTGCAGGAAAATGGCTCTATCACCTTTTTGCCTATGTCCACAGGAGCAGTTAGTACCTTGGGGCCTTGTCAATGTATTGCAGGACAGCACCGCAGTGGGCATTTGCAGCTTTTAATAGTGGTAGCCTAGCAGGTGTGGGAGCTTCCTATGACAGCTCTTTCAAATCACTGTGCACACTTTGCCAATCTATTTAGGTCATCCTACTCAAACTTGTGTTGTAAACATCAAGTCTGAAATAAATATTTTCACAGCTGTGACTGGAGATGGGCAAATAGGACTTTGGAAACCTCTTTCAGGACATTAACTAACTAACTGTGTTTGCTCTAGCTGTACCCTACATGCCTCCATTTTTGCATCCACTTGCACTTGCCTGTGCAAGACTCACACTGCACAGTGTTTCAAGGCAGGAGTTGTATTGTCCTCATATGTTTATACCGAAATTAGCAAAAGTGCAATCTTAGACAATCGTAGCAAGAATATAAGGAATTAAGAATAAAAACAAGTTTCCCAGTGTCTTCTAACTTACCTCATTTAAGAAACTATCAGTTTGTTCTGTGAGATCCTGCTGTTTCAGAGGAAAAACATTTTATAAAATGTGGACTAAAAAGGAAATGTATGTGACTTGCTCTCATTAGTTACATATTTTTTGTAATGTAAGTCATTTGTTTTTTATAAAATGGAATGCCATTCAGTGGGACCTGGACAGGCTGGAGAGTTGGGCAGAGAGAGGAACCTAATGAAGTTCAACAAGGGCAAGTGCCGAGTGCTGCACCTGGGGAGGTCGAACCCCATGCACCAGTACAGGCTGGGGGCTGACCTGCTGGAAAGCAGCTCTGACAAGAGGGACCTGGGAGTCCTGGTGGACGACAAGCTGACCATGAGCCAGCAGTGTGCCCTTGTTGCCAAGAAGGCCAATGGTATCCTGGAGCGTATTAAGAGGAGTGTGGCCAGCAGGTCGAGGGAGGTTATCCTCCCCCTCTACTCTGCCCTGGTGAGACCCCACCTGGAGTCCTGTGTCCAGTTCTGGGCTCCCCGGTTCAAGAAAGATGAGGAACTCCTAGAGAGAGTCCAGAGG